>CAJQZJ010032660.1:3960587-4012747 GCA_907164525.1 Lophiomys imhausi | reverse complement strand
AATAGTTATACCTCAAGACTCAGCCATACCACTCCTGGTAATATATCCAAAAGATACAATATTAATATCAGCTTTATGTGTAATAGCAAGAAACTTGAAACATCCCAGATGCTGTTCAACCAAAGAATGGATTAAACAAAACAAAATACCTGTGGTACATTTACACAATGGAATACTACTCAGCTATCAGAAACAAGGAAATCATGCAATTTTCAACCACAATGGGTGGAACTAGGAAAGCTTATTCTGAGTGAACTTACCAGGACTCAGAAAGAGACACACTTATCTTCTGTCTCTTATGTGTCATGTATTCACTTATAACTGGATGTTAGCCATAACATCCTACAACCCACAGACCCAAAGGAATAGGAACCTAGCCTAACTATCCTATAAGAAATTGTACCCAGCAGCAGATCAAAACAGATGCTGAGACACACAGCCAAACATTAGGTGGAGCTCTGGGAGCCATATATAAGACAGGAAGGAAGAATAGAGAGACTTGGAAAGGTAAAGATCAACACATGAAGATCAACAGAACCAACTAATCTAGGTCCCTAGAGGCTTACAGTGACTGAAACACTAACCAAAGTAAATAGAAAAAAAATCTTAGACTTGACCTAAACCACCCTATACAAACATAGAGGATAGGCAACATACAGATCCATTAACAAGTAGGGATGGGGTGGTCTCAGTCATGGATTTTGTTACCCATTAATGGGACACTTTACCCTAGTGGAGTTGTCAAGTCGGGCCCCAGAGCAAGAGGAAGCTCTTAGCCGTCATGTGACTGATGAACTGACGGGGGGCTGATATGTGCGCCCCCCACACTGGTGGAGTAGGATAGGTTGGACAGGAGGTAGAGAGTCGGAGGGTGAGACTTGGAGGGGAGTAAGAAGGGGGCTGTGATTCAGATATAACCTGAATTAATAAATAAACGTATAAAAATTATGCTAGCTTAGTAAAGTGGCAGTAGTTGTTCCTTCTCGAAGATCAATGACTTTCAACCCCTCCTGGCAATGGGTAAAGAGACACCTTGTTGGTGGAGTTGCTCTTATATCAGGTCCTATCTTGATGCCTGACTTAGTAGTCAAGGCATCAAGTGTGACAATGTTGTTGTTAGATGCAAGAAAAAGAGAAGTGGAGCAGCCTGAGCATTATGATGAAAGATGGAACTGGAAGCTCTAGGGTGGAGTGGAGAAGCCTATTGTGAGTGGTCATCACTTCTCCATAAAACCATGGTGAGGTTCCACCTTGAGCTGTTATGGGTCCATGGATACACAGTGGCAAGGGTTCGTGTCAATGTCTGTGGCTCATATTACCACTAGAGAACATGGGGATATCCTTGGTTGAGGCAAAAGTCAGGGATGATGTGAATGTCCAGGAACTGTGCAGAACTGGTCCTGTCTACCATTGGATCTTGATTTGGAGAGCTGACCCCATCTCTCACCTGTGGCAGCAGATGAAAGCAGGATCTGCAGCTCGCCCAGGCAGTATGATGGAGATGGCCATGATAACAGGGGAGTGAGTGAGTCAGTCCTGAAGGCATGAATGAGGGAGAGATGACCCTGCCATTCATCTGCTGTGTGGTGGCATGGGTGGGAATGAGATGCTTCCCTACTTCTACTCAACCTCCAGGAGTCAGGAAAACTGCTCACAGGTTCATGGTGCAGGATATCTGCACTTTCACTGGCTGCAGTGCTCTGGAGAATGGCCCTGTACCTCACCTGGACAGCACAGCAGAGCTGACCTTGGTGATGGGGTGCAGGTGAATTAGCCACGAGAGAGTAAAAACATGAGAGATCTGGCCTTATCACTTGTCTGCCATGAGGTGGCATAGCATTGTCACCTGTGGTAGTCTGGAAAACTGGTTCCAAGGGCATGAGAGAGGGAGAGCTGTCTTCCCCACCCCCACCCCTGCACTGGCTTAATGCTCTAGAAAGCGACCCTACACAGGGTCTGGGGAACACAGTTGAGCTGGTCTTGATGACAAAGGCATGGGTGAGCCAGCCCTGAGTGTATGAAATGGGGGCAGGGGATGGGGATCTTGCTTAGTCCCTCACAGGCTGCAGCAATTGGGAGAGTGGGCCAGCATCTTGACTGCTCTCATCTGAAAGTCTGGGTATGGAAAATCTGGCCCATGAGAGCAGGAGAGCTGACCCTGGCTCTTGCCAATGGCAACATTGGGCGACCTAGCTGGAGGAGTGCTGGAGAGCTTCATGTGGTGGTGCAGATAAGGAAAAGCTGGTGATCTGACCAGCTTAGCTGCCATCCAGGCCCAAATCCAGGGCTCTGAATTGACCCACACCAAAATCTATATCATCTGTAAGTGATTGGAATACTTCAAAGAGCCAGGGCATAAGGCAACAATGGGATTACCAAGAGGAGCTCTGGTGAGGATCCAGTATTGATAGTGTTTTCGAAGCCAGAGAGCTCAAACCAGACCAATGACTCATTGCAATCAATATTTGCTAGTGAAGATGTGTGGACAGAGGAATATTCTGTGGCACAGACTTACTACAACTTCCATGAGATGATTTCTATGCTTCTTCTTCTTCTTCTTCTTCTTCTTCTTCTTCTTCTTCTTCTTTCTTCTTTTTTTTCCCTTGGGTGGGTTTTTTTTTAATTTGGGGGGAATGAAGAGTTGATATAAGGTGATGGGAAGATGAGCAGCACTGGGGAGCATGAGACGAAACTCACAAGGAATCAATAAAAAGTTTTTTTAAAAGATCCATGACATCGTTAGCACCAGACAGTTGGCTAGGTTTCAAGTACCAGATATGAGTTTTCTCCTATTGAAAGTGTTTCAAGTCCAGTTAGACAGCTGTTGATTACAATCGTGATATAAATACCTTTAGGTGTATCATACCATGACAATAATTGTTATGGTTACAGGCAACACAGTTAGGTAGGGCTTTTTGTTGCTTTCCTTCTTTGGAAACATACATGACACCTAATATATCTATGAAAGTTAGTCCTTAGGAAAGAGACTTTCAGGGCAGATCCACTAATTTAATCATAAAATATATATTTCCTGTTGAATCATTGAAATATTTCTAACACTTTATTTTGTCCTAATAATTTTATAAATGTCAAGTGTGTTCAAAATGAATGTGTATGTGGTCATGTTAAAGATACATTAGATCAATGGGTAAGTATAATTATATAAATATATCATTTTATTGTTAGATTTTATATATGCCCTATGGATAAAGCTTTGTCAGTTGGGATACTCAAATCAGTAGACTTAACTTTTGCCTTTTTTTTTTTTAGACTTAATTTTTATCACTTAATTCCTGAGAGAGCTATTGCACATCATTCTAAGTCAATTTCACCTGCAATTATCTCTCCATTTATCTTTTTATGTAGTTTTATGGCAATATCATTTAGGTGCATACAAAATAAGAATTGATATATACCTCTGACAACAACCTCATTCAGTACTTTATTGTCTTGTTTATTTATTTTACATAGCATTATCATGGCCACAGATTTTTTCACTTGTTATTATTTAATATATGTTTTTAATTCTGTTGCCTTTAATATTTTATTGCAGCTAAGTCTCTTCTGTATGAAATAAGGCTTATATTTTTCTTTTCAATTTTTTGTCACTAATACGTATCTCAAGTAGAGCATTTAGCCTCCTTACATAAAGTAGCAATTGTTCATAAATCTTTGTGATTTTATCTTTTATTTAGTGTTTTTATTATTATTTTGTTCATTATTTTTAGAGTTGTTTTCTTATTCTTGTCTTTTTTGGATTGAATTTGTTTGTTTATATATCTTCTGTATTTTATTTTATTTTTTTGTATCAACTAGTATGGAAACTATTTTGTGTTATATTAAACCATCTTCAAATTTTCAGTATTAAAAAGATTTGTGCTTATCAATGTTTTTTCTATCTTCCCAAATAATTCTAGAATGTTAGGATGCTTAAATTCCAACTAATCTTTGGGCTTGCATCCCATTAGTGTTGAGAATTTCAAGTGTATATCCTTTGTATGCATTCTGTTTTATTTACATGCAAATTTATCCTGAATCTTAACTGTTTTCTTAGCATAGTCTTCTTCATAAATTACAACATTTAGAAGAAACTTGGGAGTTGTTGCAAGTTGAATTCTCTCTCTCTCTCTATATATATATATATATATATATTGAAAATCAGATACTTTAGAACTTTTCTGTACTTAAAAAGATAGTCATTGTACTGAATAAACTCAGTACAATATTATAGGTACCTATAAAGAGAACTTTTCAGGGCTCAGAAATACAAGAAAAAAATGTTGTGTGACTGTAGAGTTTGCAAAGGAAATGACAGCAGAAGCCTTGAAATACAGAGGGCTGTAGCAAATCCATCATTATTATTATTATTATTATTATTATTATTATTATTAATTGTTATTATTATTTTTGTTTTTGAGACATGATTTCTCTGTGTAATAGACCTGGCTGTCCTGAAGCTCATTTTGTAGACTAGTCTGACTTCAAATTCACAGAGATCATCTGCCTGCCTCTGCCTCCTAAGTGCTAGGACTACATGCCCTGTCCAGCCTCCATTGTTCTAAAATGATAAGTTTACCTAGTATATAATTCTATTTACTATTACCCCATGTTGATGAAACCACCATCCTATCTTCTGACTTCCTGTGTTAATTAATATCTTTTTGGCTTCCTTATCTGTATATCAAGGAGGTCATGGATTGCATCTATGTTTAAAATTCTTACAATAAATTGCAATCCTCATGATCAGGAAGTTTTTTCTGGGACTGTGTCTCCTAGTAATGTCAGAAGCTGCATCCATACTTTCTCACTATCATGACTGCCTAACCATGAGTGGAACACGGACAACAATAGACATGCTTTGTGGACAGGGGGAAGCAGAAGGCTTTGTTGTATTCTTCAGTATCTATTCGATGTGGTAGCATTTGAGTCTGTTTCTATTTATTCTCTTAGAATATTTTAGCCTTTAAATATTAGGATTCATGTTTACATCAATTCTGAGTAATCTGTATCAAGTATGTCCATTAGCATTCTCTGTTGCAAATTTTAGAATTTAAATTCAATCTATTTCAGTCCTTCTTCATCTTCTACACTTATTCACATAGTTCTAATTTCTTGGTCACTTTTGATTTTTGTAATATCTTTCTAGGGTAAAATTTTCTCCTTTTGTCTCTTTTAGCTTTTTTCTTAACACTTAACTTTCTATTTTGATTATTCTACTTTGTTCTAGATTTTATTTTCAAATCTGTTTTATTAATGTATTGCTCCATAAATATTTTGACAGAATCCATTTACTTATATCTATTTATACTTTTATTGGCATGTTATGTATCTATTTCATAATAATTGACATTCTTTCAACTGGTTATCATATGTTAAATGCTTATGCTATACCAGGTCCTTGTTTAATAACTTGAAAACTAAAAATGAAGAAAAAAGAAAATATAAAGTTCTGTATTCTCATAGAGTTTAATATGTCAAGAAAAAAGTCAGGAAAGAGAAATGATCTAAAGTTCTGGGATTAAGTGTGGTTTGTAATTTTTAATAAGTTTATAGGACATATCTATGAGAGGAGATGAGGATTTAACTAGTGATAGGAAAAGGGTGGTCAAGATGAGCAGAGTAGCTAGTAAAATGTACTGTTTGGTGTTTCAGAAAAAGTCACCCAATATGAACCACATATATGAAGCAATTAAAAAGAGCATTAGAAATATATAGGATCTTGACAAAGGCATATGGCAAGGAGTATCAGAGGGAACAAACTGACAGTAACAGAAGAAGCAGGCATAAAATAGAAAAAGAGAGAGGAGATTCTCAGATATTCTTAGAATTCTTAGGCACTTTGCTTAAAAATGGGCAATGACACAATAGATGTTATAAAGAAAGATTTTTTGTTTTACTTTTAAAATGAAATATGTAAGAGTAATTCTTAAAATTATACTCATATGACTTGTATGTACATGATTTCAAGGCTGAACTCTGGTATTAAATAATTAACCAAAGGTCTCTTCTCCAAAGGAAGACTCTTTCTCTCATTCTCTGCATCACTTAATTGCCTATAGCTCTTTGTCTATCCATGGAATCCCCACTTCCATGCTAGCATGTGTTTTGGTGGTTTAACTTCCCTGAAATTTTAGGAGATGCAGTATCACAGACAACTTCCTTATCATCTGGCTCTTATGATATTTTTTACTACTTTTCCATGATATTCCTTGAACCTTAAGTGCAAGAGTTGTGTTGTACATGTATTAGCTGTACCTGGGTAATGTACAATCACTTGTGATGTCCAGATTGATCAGTTATGGTTTTCTGTAATGATCTCCATGTGTTGCAAAGAAAAGTATCCTTGTTGAATGGTGAGAGCTACAGTTATCTGTGGGTATAAGAATAAATATTTAGTGTGCAGTTAGAAGTTGTGCTGTATTTTTGTTGTAATAAATAGAGAAAATTAAAAGGAAACTGTAGAAATAGAAGACAGAACAGAAACACTGATGGATCACCTTGACTGAGTAAGAAGGGGATCCATTTATGGAAGCTTTCTTCCAAAACAGTCTGTCATCAGATTGACAGGAAGGGTTCAGTCGAGGCAAAATGAATGATTGCAGTGAGTGAAGCTCTGCAGAAGCATACAATTCTGGGTCTTGGGAGTTCCAATCTAAAGGTACCATGTGTAAAGACTTAAAACAGTATGAAGACAGTGAATTCAAAGTCAGTATAATTCAAAGAAGACAGGAAAACATGACTGAGAAGCAGCATTAAGGAGACAGTATTCTCACCTGTAAGACAGTAAGTCTATCGGAAAAGAAAAAGGAAATGTTCTGTACATTTACCTGCAAAGTTTATGATTTCTGTTTTCTTTAAGGCTGAATAGAATTCCATTTGTATGTATTATACTTAGTGAGGTAATTCAGATTTCTTTGACAAATGCTGCATGTTATCTTTTATCTGTGTGCTATAACTCAGAATCTTTAGAAGTGTGTGTATAACCTGGAGTAACTGCTGAACTCAGGAAAATAAAATAGGACCATGGTGGATGGCAAAAGGAGTGGAGAGAAGGAACTCTACAAACAGGGATAGTAGGATACCTGTGGTATGAGATGGGAAACCATGGGAGACATTTCATTAGGGATGAGGGAGGAAAATACAGAGGGAGAAGAAAGTAGGAAGGAAATAGCAATAAGGGTGTTTTAAAAGCCAATAGGAGAAATATATTTTTATAAATTCTATTATATACATATATTTAAAATTGTGTGTGTGTGTGTGTGTGTGTGTGTGTGTGTGTGTGTAGTTTAAATGTAGTTATGATACATGGGGTGATAATGTTTTTGCTAAAGAACTATAGACTATCCAATAAAATCCCCAGTGCCAGGCATTGGAAAATCCTTTTGAGTGGTTCAAGGGTGTCCAAAAAGAGTATGAGTGGCACTCATCTTGACATTACTCATTGAGATTTTATTTCCTCATTTCATTAATGATGTATTTTTTTGAATGAAGACATCACATTGATTGCAATTTTGTTTGCAGGAAATCTTAGGCCTTTATTTAAAATGTATTCATCTGAAGAGAAACTTCTTGTACGCTTACCAAGCATTTGATTGCAGCAGCAAGCTGGAAGCAGTTTTCTTAATCCTAGAAACCTCCACAGGAACACGTTTCACCATTTTTCTGCTCTCCCTAGCCATGCCTAAAAGAAGCAGTGATGCTATGATGATCTCTCTAGATTGTTCTCTGCATGGAGCTTTTGAGAAAATTTCATTGCTGAGTTTGACGAACACTGCACCCTCACCCTGCTGAAGTATCAGGGCCTCTGACCTGCCTCCTATTAGTGGGTCCTTAAATATAGGTCCGGGTTTAGCTATAGGATGCACAGATTCAACATGAATCTAATACTCAATGCATGATATGGAGATTTTGATTTTATTTCATTTTTAACCTCCAAGGAAATGTCCAGTTCAACTATAAATTTAATTTTCAATACTCATTGTTATTTTTATAGTAATTTTATGATGCTACACCTAAAGGAATTATTACTCTAAACATTTAATTTGGAATTTTGCCAGAAATACAATTCCATCCTATCCTTCAGGAAATAAAACAGCCAACAATGAAATCCATGGTCATCCCACATGAGCTTAGTTAAGGACATACTGATGTATAAACAATATCATTTCATACCATCTTTCACAGAGATAATTGCTACTTTGAATATATATTTCTCAATTTCCATGAGTTTTGCAATCTTTGTACTATTTTAGGGTAGCTTTTCAAAACACATTAACATAATACATTTTTTAAATTCATATGAATATTATGGGAATGCCATAAACTTGTGCTTTCTACAACTCAGTGTTACATTTTTTTATGCATGATCTTTTATTCTTGAAAAGGTTGAATATTCCCTTTGGAGCTTTTTATTTCACAGTTTATCAACTTTCACATATAGGATAGGTATCATGTCTCTATACTTTTGCAGTTGGGAACAAATATTGCAATATAAATATATGGAGGTCCATGAGTTTGTTGTTATTTTCCTAGTTATTTTTCTGTAATTGGTGTTTTATATGTACTCACAGCTTTAATTGAATAATCCAAGTTTCTTTATACAACTTGGATTCTTAGCATTTTCTTGCAAGTTTATTTGAAATTCAGGTTTCTGTGGTGTGAAGTATTTTTTAAAACTATGTAAAATATGTATCACACTCAAATGTGTATTTTATATTTTAATATAACTTATCTAATTTTTGAAAGTATAAATATTTCCATTCCCAATTTTGAAGCATGGTGAAGTTGCCTCCTCTCCTCAATATGAGCAATTGATACTGTCTCCTAGTCAATTTTTAAGCTAGTTGGTAAGCAGTGATTTCTCATGATTGTGCTATTTTCACATTTTATTATTACTAAAGGTTGTCAGTTTGTTTTGTACTCATGTGGAGGTTTCAAATTATATGAGTCAATCATCACAACAATAGTACTCAAAAAATAGACTAATATATAAAAAAAGACAACCAGTAATGTAAAATTAGTTGGAAATACAAATTGTCTAGATACAAATATGGAAATGCAAAACCTTTAATTTTCATTTGATTTTAACACATTATTTTTGGGACACACTACCAAATTTGTTTGTTTGAAATACATGGGCTGAATAGATAGGTAGAGACAGACAGACAGACAGACAGACAGGCAGGCAGAGCAGATAGAGAACAAATACACCTAGCTAACAATGGATTTTTAGATGAAATCTACTTAACTTAGTGGGTCAATGTTGTTAATATGTCAAGGAGATTATCATCATGTTTGGAAACTCAATATTCATTTGACTGTATTTAGGAGAGATAACAGTTACAAATATCAAGCTGAGATTAAACAAATACAAAATGAATGAAAACAATCTTTCCATAATATTCTATAATTTTTTATCCATTTGTGAAACATTTGCTTCTGAACTTTATAATTTCAAAACATATATTTGTAATTTTACACAAAGGAATTTTTTTATGCCTGATTTAGTAAAAGAATTTATTTGTAGATATGAGTTGAAAGTGAAAGTTACTAACTGTCATTTTTGACTCTTACATTTTGTATCCCCAAGTAATTAGCCCTTGTATAGTGCTTAAATCCCCTTTGATTTAAATATCAAATTAAAAATGGGATGAACGTGTTGCTATATACAGCTATGCCATAGTCAGTGTTGTGTGATGTATTTCACTATCACTGATCAGAGACTTTAGCTCATTTCTAGAGGTTAATTATATATTTTACACCTATAGTTAAAGTGTCAAAATCTGCCTTTTTCAGTCTTGAAGAAAATGAGTCTTTTCCCTGAGGGTGCATTAGTCAGCTTGTCACTACAAAGAAAGCTTTCCTTTCTACACGCAAAATGAGTGGAAGGAAAAATAAAAATAGAATATTACAAATGAAAGTTTAGGTCCATGTTCTTTATGTCTCTTATAATATGAACTTTCTTTTATTCTAAATTTAATTCAACTGTAGAGGAATGTGCTGGTTAAAACATGGAGTGTTTAAGAAACCATAACTGATGAACCCATAAAATTCTCTTGTTTCCAAGGTATACAACTCTCTCTATTTGTGGTAAGCAATGAAAAGATAACATGCATATTTAATGTCTTAATTAATATAAAATCTATAGAGAAAAGTAATTTATGAAGTAAAAAAAGAGAGAATTAATTCAGTAAGTAAGGAGACTAAAATCCAATGCCATGGATGTCAAAGTTAGACAATATATTATCTAATTTGCAGGTAGAATCTATGTCAGTCAAACTCATGGAAGAAGAAAATTGAAAGGTGTTTACTGAAGACTGAAGTGGAGGTCAGTGTGTATGAATTTGAGTTAGGGAGTAGGTGTAAATTTAAGAGAACCATTATAAAACATTGTAATTGTAGACAGTGCATCCTTTATCTTGAAAGTGCTAAAAGATTAATTTTAACAGTCACTTTTTCCCATCAACTAATTTATTTATTCATTTTACAGTCTGATCACACCCCCAGTGCTCTCCTCCAAGCCTCACCCTCACACACCCCATCTCCCCTTCCTTTCTCCTCAGAGAAGGGGAGGCTTGTGATTGACACCCACTTGCCATGGTATATCAAGTCATAGCACTAAGCACATCCTCTCCCACAGAGTCCAGACAAGGTAGCCTAACCATGGGAAAGGGATCCAGAGGCAGCCAACAATCTGAAACAGTACTCGCTCTTTTCCCCATTTTTTAATTGGATTATTTGGTTTCTTAGCATTTAATTTCTTGAGTTCTTTGTAAATTTTGGATATTAGCCCTTTGTCAGAATTCACAAAGGAGGAATTCCTAAAGGCCCAAGAGACACTTGAAGAAATGCTCAGCATCCTTAGTCATCAGAGAAATGCAACTCAATATGACTCTAAGATTCCATCTCACACCTGTCAGAATGGCTAAGATAAAGAGCTCAAATGATAACACATGCTGGCGAGGGTGTGGAGAAAGGGGAACCTTCTTCCATTGCTGGTGGGAGTGCCGGCTTGTGCAACCACTGTGGAAGTTAGTCTGGTGATATCTTAGAAAACTTGGAATAGTTCTGCCTCAGGAGCCAGCCATACCACTTCTGGGTATACATCTAAGTGACTCCTCACCAAATCACGAGGAAGTTGCCTCATCTATGTTCATAGCAGCCTTATTTGTAATAGGTAGAAACTGGAAACAACAGAGATGTCCCTCAACTGAAGAATGGATGAAAAAACTATGGTACATCCACACAATGGAATATTACTCAGCTATCAGAAACAATGAAATGCAATTTGCAGCCAAATGGATGGAACTAGAGAAGCTCATCCTGAGTGAGCTAACCCAGACTCAGAAGGATGCACATGACATCTATTCACTCATAGTCAGATTTTAGCTATATAGTACAGGATAACTATACTAAAACCAATGCACCAAAGGTAACAGGAACATAGACTTTTTCTTCTTGTCAATGAGACACTTTTCCCTGGTTGTGCTGCCTTGTAGGCCCCCAGTGTATGAGGAGGCTCTTGGTCCACATATTACTGCTGAACTGGGGCGGGGGACTGTTATGTAGGGACACTCCACTCCAAAGGAGTGGGATGGAAGGGTTAGGGTTAGAGTGTGGGTGGGCGGGACTGGGAAGGGTGGAAAGAGGACACTATGATGGAGATGTAACCTGAAACAATAAATAAATTAATTAAAAAAAAGAAACAGTACTCACTCCAATTGTTAGTGGACCTACATGACGATTAAACTGCACATCTACTACATATGTTTAGGAGGCCTAGATCCAGCACATGGATGCTCTTTGGTTGGCTGTTTAGTCTCTGTGAGCCTCCATGGGCCCAGGTTAGCTTACTCTGTAGGTAGTCTTGGGGCATCCTTGATCCCTCTGGTTTCCTCATTCATTTCCCCCCTCTTCCACAAGATTCCCCTAGCTCTGACTTTTGTTTGGCTGTGGGTGTCTGCATCTGTTTCCATCAGCTGCTGGATAAAGTCTCTCTTAGAAGACAGTTATGGTAGGCTCTTGTCTGCAGGCATAGCAGATTATCTTTAATAGTGTCAGGGTTGACTCTCTCCAATGGGATAGGTCTCGTGTTGGGCTAGTCATTGGTTGGGCATACCCTCAATCTCTGTTCCATCTTTATCCCTGCACTCCTTGTAGGGAGGACAAACTTGTGTCAAAGGTTTTATAGGTGGGCTGGTGTCTGCCTCCCTCCACTGGAAGTCCTGTCTTGCTACTGGAGGTGGTCGCATCTGGCTCCTTATCCTCTTATGTTAGGAGTCTCAGCTAGGTCAGCTCCAAAGATTCCTGGGGGCATCCACCATCCCAGAGATTCACCCTCACTGACTTCCATTCTCTCTCCCATCCCTCCTTTCTCCCAACAACTGATAGTAATACCTATTCTCCTATCCAACCCCCACTCCTATCCAGCTCCCTCCCTTCAGCTACTTTAGATGTCTATTTAATTTCCCTCGTGAGTGAGATTCAGGCATCCTCCCTTGGGCCCTGCTTATTACTTAGTTTCTTTGGGTCTGTAGATTGTAGCATGGTAATCCTGTAGTTTATAGTCTGATATCCTCTTCTCAGTGAGTTCATATCTTGCAAGTCTTTCTGGGTCTGGGTTACCTCACTCAGGATGTTTTTGATTTTAGCCCTTCTGATGGGTATAAAATGGAATCTCAGACTTGTTTTGATTTCCATTTCCCTGATGATAAAGGACATTGAACTTTTCTTTTTTTAAATTAATTTGTTTATTTATTCAAGTTACATCCTAATCACTGCCCTCTTACTCCTCCCTACCTTGTCCCACCCTCCTATCCTCTTTCCCTCCCCCTCAAATGAGGTGAATTCCCCCATATCATTCCACCCTTGTTCATCAAGACAGATAAGGTATAAGAGCATCAGTTTCTACTGAAGGCAGACAAGGCAGCGCATCTAAGGTAAATTATTCCATGAACAGGTAACAGAGTCATGTCAAAGGCAGCTCCCATCCCTGCTTCACTTGTTAATGTATCTGCATTAAGAGCAAACTGCCTATCAGCTGCATACGTGTGGGGACCTAGGCTCAGTCTGTATATGCTTTTTAGGTTGGTGCTCCAGACTCTGTAAGCCACCCAGGACCCAAGTTGGTTGGTTCTGTTGGTCTTCATGTGGAGTTCTTGTCCCCTCCAGTTCTTTCTATTCTTCTACAAGAATCCCAGAGCTCCACC
Organism: Lophiomys imhausi; assembly: GCA_907164525.1. Lineage (NCBI taxonomy): Eukaryota > Metazoa > Chordata > Mammalia > Rodentia > Muridae > Lophiomys > Lophiomys imhausi. The sequence continues at coordinate 3,999,539 of CAJQZJ010032660.1, read as the reverse complement.
TAATGTTGGCTATGTGTTTTCAGTTCCGATCCACTGACGGATGGGGTCTCAGAGAGGCTAGGTTCATGTCTTTTTTCGGATCTGTGGGTTATAGGATGTTTTTTCCTATACTATAGAACTAATACCAGTTATAAGTTAGTACATACCATGTGTATTTTCTGGACTTGTGCTTCTCACCCATTAGGGATTCCTCTGTTGAGAATTCTTGGTTTAACTCTGTACTTCATTTTTTTTTTCTTCTCAAGCAGTTTATTCAGGTCCCTTGAAAACAGTCTTCCGAATAATGGGGTAGACCCAACCCACAGGCTAAATACTATATGAACAGCCAATCAAGTAAAGCCACGTGGTGCTATCTTACAGGCCCACGTATGCGGAAGCAAGCCAGATCAGCGGTCTTAACCAAATCATTTTTAATTGGGTTATATGGTTTGTTGGTGTTTAATATCTTGAGTTCTTTATATATTTGGATATTAACACTCTTTTGGATGTTGGGTTTGTGAAGAAATTTTCTCATACTTTAGGTTGCCATCTTGTCCTATTGGTGGTGTCCTTTACCTTAAAGAAACTTTTTAGTTTCATAACATTTCATTTAACAATTGTTGGTCTTAGGACCTGCTTTTTTTATGTTTTGTATAGAAAAAAATGCCTCATAGCAATGGGCTTAAGGGTATTCTGCATATTCTCTTCAATTAGATTTAGTGTAACCAGTTTTATTTTGAGGTCTTTGATCCACTTGGACTCAAATTTTGTGCAAGGTGATAAATATGGATCTATTTGCATTCTTCGATAAGCAAACATCCAGTTAGACCATCCAGTTGAAGGTGCTTTCCTTTTTTCCATTTTATGGTTGTGGCTTCTTTGTCAAAAATGAAGTGTTCATAAGTGTGTGGCATTATTTCTGTATCTTCCAATTCTAATCCATTGATAACCTGTCTGTTTTTATTCCAATACCATGCAGTTTTTATTATGATTGCTCAGTAGCAAAGCTCGAAATCAGGAATGCTAATAGCTACAGATGTTCTTTTATTGTACAGGACTGTTTTAGCTATCCTCTGTTTATTTTTCCGTATAAAGTTGAGAATTGCTCTTTCAAGGTCTATAAAGAATTTTGTTGAAATTCTGATGGGAATTGCATTGCATCTGTAAATTGTTTTGGGGAGCATGGCCTTTACTATGTTAATCCTATGTATCCGTGAGCATGGGAGATCTTTCTATCTTCTGATATTTTCTTCAGTTTCTTTCTTAAGAGACATGAAGTTCCTGTCATATATGTCTATCACTTGCTTGGTTAGAGTTACATCATGATATTTTTTAATGTTATTTGTCACTACTGTAAAGGGTGTTGCTTCGCTAATTTCTTTCTCAGCATGTTTATAGTTTGTATAAAGGAGGATTGTTGGTTTGTTGTTGTTTTTGTTGTTGTTGTTAACTTTATAATCAGTTACCTTGCTGAAGGTGTTTATCAGCTGTAAGAGTTTTCTGTTAGAATTCTGGGAATTACTTATATATACTATCATATCATCTGCAAATAGCAGTACTTTGACTTGTTCCTTTCCAGTTTGTATCCCCTTCATCTCCTTTTGTTGTCTAATTGTTCTAGCTAGAATTACAGTACTATATTGAAGAGATATAAAGAGAATGGGAAACATTGTATTGTCCGTGATTTTAGTGGAATTACTTTATCTTCATTTAATTTGGTGTTGGCTATTGGCTTAGTGTACATTGCCTTTATTGTGTTTATGCATGTGCCTTGTGTTCCTGATATCTCTCAGACTTTTAACATGAAAAGGAGTCAGATTTTGTCAAAGAATTTTTCAGAATCTAATGAGACAATCACTTTTTTTCTCTCTCAGTTTGTTTATATGGTGGATTACATTGATGGATTTTTTTTATATTGAGACATCCCTATATCCTTTGGATGAAGCCTACTTGATCATGGTGGATGATGTTTTTCATGTGTTCCTGGATTTGATTTGTGAGTATTTTACTGAGTTTTTGTGTCAATGTTCATAAGGGAAATTGTTCTGAAAGTCTCTTTCTTTGTTGAGTCTTTGTGTGGTTTAGGTATCAATGTGACTGTGGCCTCATAAAATGAGTTTGACAATTTTCCTTCTGTTTCTACTTTGTGGAATAGTTTGAGGAGTATTGGTTTTAGCTCTTTGAAATCTGTTAGAATTCTGTGCCAAAACCATCTGGCTCTGGGCTTTTTTTTTTTTTTTTTTTTTTTGGTGATTGGGAGATTTTTAATGACTGTTTCTATTTCCGTAGGGGCTATAGAATTATTTAAATAGTTTACCTGATCTCAATTTAATTTCAGTACATGGTATCTATCAAGAAAATCATCTATTTCATTTAGAGTTTTCAATTTTGTAGAGCACAGGCTTATGAAGCTTTCTCAATGTCTTCTGTCATGTCTGCCTTTTCATTTCTGATTTTGTTAAGTTGGTTAATGTCTGTCTGCCTTTTAGTTCATTTGGCTAAGGGCTTTTCTATCTTGTTTATCTTCTCAAGGAACCAGCTTTTGGTTTTGATGATTCTTTGTATTGTTCTCTTTGTTTCTACCTTATTGATTTCATCCCTGAGTTTGATTATTTCCTGTCATCTATTCTTGGTGTGTTTGCATGTTTTTGTTCTAGAGTTTTCAGGCATGCCTTTAAATTTATAGTATGAGATCCCTCCAATTTCTTCATGAAGGTGCTTAGTGCTATGAACTTTCCTCTTCACACTGCTTTCATTTGGTCCCATAAGTCTGGGTATGTTATACCTTCATTTTCATTGAAATCTAGAAACTCTTTAATTTCTTTCTCTATTTCTTCCATGACCCAGTGATCATTGAGTAGAAAGTTGTTCAGTTCCCATGATTGTGAAGGCTTTCTGTTGTTGTTGAAGTACAAATTTAATCCTGGGTGGGTATATAAGAATCAAAAGGTTATTTCAATTTCCTTGTATCTATTGATGCTTGCTTTATGACTGACTATATAGTCAATTTTAGGTAAGGTTCCATGAGGTGTGGAGAAGAAGATATATTCTTTTGTCTTTAGGTGAAATGTTCTGTAGCTATCTTTAGGTCCATATGATTCATAACATAGATAGTATCTTTATTTCTCTGTTTAATTTCTGTCTCAATGACCTGTCCAAGACCTGTTGAGAGTCTTATACTATTAATATGTGAGATTTGATGTGGTATTTAGGCTTTTATAATGATTTTTATGAATGTGGGTACCCCTGCATTTGGCGCATAGATATTCAGTACTGCGATGTCAACTTGGTGAATTTCTCCTTTGATGAGTAGAAATGAAAACATTTCCCCATTTTTCTCATTTCTTTTAATTAATTTTGGTTGAAAGTCTATTTTATTCAATATTAGATACTGTTTAAATTTGATTTTCTAATGGAATATCTATTTTTTCTCCATCTATGGTGATTAAAAGTTTTGCAGGTTATAGTAGTCTTGGCTGACATCTGTGGTCTCTTATAATTTGCAGTAGATGTATTGCCCAGGCCTTTCTGGCTGTTAAAGTCTCTTTTGAGAACTCAAGTTAATTCTTATAGGTCTGCCTTTATATGTTACTTGGCCTTTTCCCTTGCTGGTTTTAATATATTTTGTTCTGTACATTTAATGTTTTCATTATTATGTGGTACAAGGATTTTATTTTCTGGCCAAATCTATTTGGTGTTCTGTAAGCTTTTTGTCTGTTTATAGGCATCTCTTTCTTTAGGTTTGGAAAGTTTTCTTCTAAGATTTTGTTGAAAATATATTCTGGGCCATGGAGCTGAGTGTCTTCTCCTTCTTCTATTCCTATTATTCTTAGGTTTAGTCCTTTCATAGTATCTCAGATTTCTTGAATGTTTTGTGTCAGGACCTTTTTAGATTTCACATTTTCTTAGACGGATGTATGGATTTCTTCAATAGTATCTTTCCTGCCTGAGATTCTTTTTCCTCTCTTGATTCTGTTGGTGATGTTTACATCTGTAGTTCTTGTTCTCTTTCCTAGGTTTTCCATCTCCAGGAATCCCTCAGTTTGTGTTTTCTTTATTTTTTCTATTTTCATTTTCAGATAATAAACAGTTTTATTTATTTTCTTCACCTGTTTGTATTTTCCCATATTTCTTTAATGGATTTATTCATTTCTGCTTTAAAGACCTCTATTATCTTTATAATATTGTATTTAAGGTCATGTTGTTGTGGTTAGGCTATGTTAATATAGTCAAGGCTTGTTGTAGTAGTATATCAGAGCTCTGGAGGTACCATATTGCCTTGGCTCTTGTGGAATGTGTTCTAATATTGGCTTTTAGCCACAGGATTGTACCTCGTGTTGATTTGGTATTCCTGATGCCTGCAAGACTCTTTGAGTAGGCCGGCAGAGTCCTTGGCCTAACAATGGACCTCAGTGAATAACACCGTGCTCATATCTGCTGGCAGTGCCCCAAGTAGACCTAATGTTCCTAGGGTCCTTCAGGCCTCTTAATGAATGAAGGCAGAGCTGTGAGCCTAACCAGGAGCTCAAAGAACAGTGTACAATTCACTTCTCCTGACCGTGCCCCAGGGGAACCAGCCAATTTTAAGAGTTTCTACTACGTAAAATTGGTAAGTATATAAGATAGTACATATTAACAAACTTTCTTTTATCTATTCCTAAGTACTTACATACACTTTTCAAAGCATTGTGTTGGTCACTTAAATACAGCTTTCATTTCTCAATTTTGTAGTAACATGAATATAATAACCTACCCAAGCACAAATATAATATTTTTATATATCAAGAGAAATCTAACTAGATTCTGATGTTTTATTACTGGAAAGACATTAATTGTATCATTTCATACATTTCTAAAGACTCCCTGTTTGGGAACAAATCAAATAAAAAATTTTAAATGAACAAACTTCAATTTTTACTCAATATTTAGTAGCAATTTTTCTGAAGATGCAATTTTGTCTCTGTTTGAAAATTTATTAACTTGTACAAAACTTAAGTACAAGTGGATCAAAGACCTTAACAGAAGGCATAACAGAATAAATCTATTAGAAGAGAAAGTGGGGAAAACCCTCTAACTCATAGGCACAGGTGACAACTTCCTGAACAGAACACCAACAGTTCAGGATCTAAGACCAACAATCAATAAATGGGACCTCATGATACTGGAAAGCTCTGTAAGGGAAAAGACACTGTCATTCGAACAAAATGGCAGCCTACAGATTGGGAAATGATCTTCACCAACCCCGCATCTGACAGAGGGCTAATATCCAAAATTTACAAAGAATTCACAAAATTAAATGCCAAGAAATCAAATAATCCAATCAAATTGGGAAACAGAGCTACACAAAGAATTCACAAAGAAAGAATCCCTAAGGGCTCAGAGACACTTGAAGAAATGCTCAACATCATTAATCATCAGAGAAATGCAACTCAAGACTACTCTGAGATTCCATCTCACACCTGTCAGAATGGTTAAGATCAAAAGCTCAAATAACAGCACATGCTGGTGAGGTTTTGGAGAAGGGGGAACACTCTTCCATTGCTGGTGGGAGTGCAGACTTGTGCAACCACTATGGAGGTCAGTATGCTGATATCTTAGAAAAATTGGAATAGCTCTTCCTTGGGACCCAGCCATACCACTTCTGGGTATACATCCAAATGATTCCTCACCAAATCACAAGGAAATTTCCTCATCTATGTTCATAGCAGCCTTATTTGTAATAGCTAGAAACTGGATACAAACTAGATGTCCCACAAATGAGGAATGGATTAAAAAACTGTGGTACATTTACACAATGGAATACTATCCAGCTATCAGAAACAAGAAAATCATTCAATTTGCAGCCAAATGGATGGAACTAGAGAAGCTCATCCTGAATGAGCTAACCCAGACACAGAAGGATGCACATGGCATCTGTTCACTCATAGTCAGATTTTAGCCACTATAATACAGGATAACTATACTACAACCAATGCACCAAAGGGAACATGAACATAGATTTTTTTTTTTTTTTTTTGGTCAGTGAGACACTTTGCCACAACGGTGCTGCCTTGTAGGCTCCCAGTGTATGAGGAGGCTCTTGGCCCTCATATGACTGCTGAACTGGGGTGAGGGACTCTTATGTAGGGACACTGCACTCCGGAGGAGTGGGATGGAAGGGATAGGGGTAGAGGGTGGGAGGACGGGATTGGGAGGGATGGAAAGAAGACACTGTGATGGAGATATAACCTGAAGTAATAAATAAATATTTTGAAAAAGAAAGAAAATTTAGTCCAGGGTTGGAAGGGATGCCTCAGTAATTAAGAGCACTAGCTGCTCTTCCAGAGGTCCCGAATTCAATTCCAAGCAACCATATGGTGGTTCATGATTATCTGTAATGGACTCTAACCCCCTCATCTGGTATGCATGAAAAGAGAGCATTCATATATTAAATGAATAAATGAAAAGAAAAAATGAAAAAGAAATGAAAATTTAGTCCAAGAATAATATATTTATCTATTTTTGTGAAAATTTCCATGAAAATATACATATACTAATAAGATATACTGTAGGGGTTAGATAAATTAGATTTAGAAATTATATAGGAGTTTCTGATACTGTCTCTTAATTCGGGGCATGAAGAGCATTATCAGCATGAGGTCAGCAAAAACAGGAAAGACTTAATAGACTGAAAAACAAGGTTGAAGTCAGGAAAAACAGGAAAGACTCAATAGACTTGAAGAAACAAAGTATCTGGCCTGACATTGTTTTCAGCTGCTAAGTGGGCAGAGCCCAAATTAAGCTGAAACAGAGTTCCTCCTATTTAAGGACAGTGCATGGAGCCCAGATAAAGAAGAAGAGGCCCCTGATGCTAGAGAGCTCCAAGAGTCCTGCTGAAAAAAGGGCTGGCCATTGATGGCCAGCTCTCTCCCTGAAGCAGAAAGAAGCCGGTGAGCAAAGAAAGCCTGAGCAAGACACCAAAAGGCCAAGGACTGGACCCTGTGGCTCAGCTTTTGCCTGGAGGGGTTTGATCTGTCCGAACAGTGGCCTAAAGGAAATTGTGCCTGGCTTTAAGGACTGAGGCAGAGCAGCTGAGTTTCTGATTCAAAAGAAGTAAGTTGGCCTGCAGACGGCTGGGGTCTCCCACAGAGAAGAAAGCATGAAGCCTTATTTAAGGTGAGACTGCAATAACCAACTTACCCTGACGAACCTGCATCTGAGAGATCCAGAAAAAGGACTGCTAAGTGCGTTAAAGAATCTACGACAAAGACTGTGTTCCTGACGACTGAGGACCTGCCCCAGGGACTGTATCATTCTAAAAGGTTATGAAAGTAGTTGTTATAATTATCAATAGGTTTAGTGGATAGGTTAAAGGGGTTGTAGGAATTTATAGGATTAATAGTTAAGAAATTGTTGGTGTTTGTTATAAGTGAATTTAGTAATAAATAAATAAGTGTTAAATAATAATTTAAAAGATCGGTTACAATATACAAATAATGTTTAGCTATGATAGAAGACTTCATTGTTATACAATTTCCATTGAAATGTGAAAGTATTTGTTTTTATACTCTAAAGAATAATATTTGATGATATTTTATAAGAAACACTATTACAGGTTATATTCTCATTAGAAATCTAATTGTTTTTAAGTGAACCTAAGAGGTAATCAGTAGAGTATATGTGTGAATATTTATAAAACATTTAATATAGAAAGTTAACATTATTAAAACCAATGCAATATATTTATTAAAATTTTGTTTTTCCAGAGAATCCACAAAGGAGGAATTCCTAATGGCCAAGAGACACTTGAAGAAATGCTAAGCATTCTTAATCATCAGAGAAATGCAACTTAAGATGACTCTGATATTCCATCTCACACCTGTCAGAATGGCTAAGATCAAAAGCTCAAATGACAGCACATGCTGGCGAGGGTGTGGAGAAAGGGGACTTTTCTCCATTGCTGGTGGGAGTGCAGACTTGTGCAACCACTATGGAGGTCAGTCCTGCAATATCTTAGAAAACTTGGAATAGCTCTACCTCAAGACCCAGTCATACCACTTCTGAGTATACATCCAAATGATTCCTCACCAAACCACAAGGAAATCTCCTCATCTATGTTCATAGCAGCCTTATTTGTAATAGCTAGAAACTGGAAACAACCCAGATGTCCCTCAACCAAGGAATGGATAAAAAAAACAAAACAAAACAAACAAACAAATAAAACTGTGGTTCATCTACACAATGGAATACTGCTCAGCCATCAGAAACAACTAAATAATGCACTTTTCAGCCAAATGGATGGAACTAGAGAAGCTCAACCTGAGTGAGCTAATGTAGATTCAGAAGGATGCACATGGCCTCTATTCTCTTATAATCAGATTTTAGCCATATAGTACAGGAAAACTGTACTACAGCCAGTGCACCAAATCGAACAGGAACATAGACTTTGTTACCTGTCATTGAGACACCTTGCCCTAGTGGTGCTGCCTTGTAGGCCCTCAGTGTATGAGGAGGCTCTTGGCCCTCATATGACTGTTGAACTGGGGCAGAGGACTGATATGTAGGGACATTCCACTCTGGAGGGTTTGGAAGGCATAGGGGGTAGAGGGTGGGAGGGCGGGACTGGGAGGGGTGAAAGGGGGCACTGTGATAAATATGTAATCTGAAGTAATAAATAAATATTTTAAAATAACTAGTATTCTTGTAATGTAAAAGTTTTTTTCTTTAATCATTAAAAATTAAATTATTTATGAAAATACAAAAATCATATTTTCAAAGAATCAGAACCTGTTATTTAAGCTTTTAAAGTTTTCTAAATAAAACAAACTTAAAAAGTAAAGCAATTTACCAGCTGTAATTGTAATATTTTATTAACTTAAAAGTTTTATTTTCATATTATCCACAGACACCACAAAATCATCCAAAGGAGAAAATCAATCAGTAGTGCTACCCAGCTTTAATACCTAGGAATATAACCAAGTATCTGTTAATAGTGAGGCAATGGACCCTAGAAGAGAATCTATTGCTTCCACAATCTTAAATGACTATAGTTTTCAACTAATTACTTACCTTTCTATATACAGATACCTGTATTTCTCACCCCTTATGAATTAAACTTCTTTTTGCACCAAAGCCCATTATGGAAATCCACAATTCAACATGCAAAAAGCAAATGACTTTGGGAGCCAAACTCCAGGTGATTATCTATATGAAAACCCCTACACATAAGTCTTAGGGAACAACATGGGAGAGAGGACAGAAAGAGTCATAGCACCAAGGCATCTACTATGGAATAGAGACTTATATATGACAGACAAATAGAACCAAACAAATCACCTAAACAAGATCTTCATGAAGACAAAGACAATTACCAGTTGACATGATCATATGGATTAGGGAAATCTCACAAGACCCTACCTCTAGATGCAAAGCTACAGAGAAAAAGGATTTCGAGACAGAATCAGTCTTCTCCAGCAACAAGTTTCTATAAACTTTAATCAATCCCAAGTGATAAAAGCCTTAAACATACACATGAGCAACATTAAACTCTGTAGGTATGTATTTGTGTGTATGTGTTTGTGTGTGCATTCATGTGTAGCCATAATTAAAGAAGGCAACATGAACTAGAAAGGGAGTGGTAGTAGGGACATGGAAGTAGTTGGAGGAAGGAGAGGGGGTATAATATGACATAAATACTGTGTACTCATGAGAAATACACAAAACATTAAGTTCAAATTTTAAAATAAGTTCATACCATATTCCTGATAGCCAGAATATGTCAATATTGTATTATGTATGATAAGCATTCAATATATATTGTACAAAAATGAAATGTATACACAAATAAGCAAACTAGCATTATAAAGCAAAAGCACTTTTACATGACATAAACCCAATATTTGGGAAGCTCACCATGCATCCATATTTTAGTCAGCATATGTGATTTCAGCCTCATAAACCAGTTTTTCATAGCCGGCCCAAGTGAAACAAATGTCTTATAGAATTTCTGGAAAATTATACAATTCCTCTACTGCCAAAGTCCAGCTGAATCATTTCTCATAGTTAGAACACCCTGTGACAGCACTAAAATCTGAGAGCTACTGTGCATCTGGAATGCACATAGGGCACAGAGGGCATTGGACCTCAACCCACATTGCTCCCTCAAGTTTGTAACCACTTTTGTTTTAAAGATCTGGAAGCATACAATATCTGTTGTGTTCATGGTGGTATACCTGTAGACTTTTCCTACAGCACCTGGTATTCTCAGGTGGTCTCCCATCCAATATTAACCAGGTCCAAACCTGCTTAACTTCCAAGATCAGAGGAGATTTAAAAGGCTGTAAGTAAATTAAGGGTGACTACAGTTCAAACTTGATTTCGAAATCTCAAAGATTTGAAGTTATTTGGAGCCAAAGTAAAATACGTGAGTATGGTGGTGTTAGCCCATGCCTTTAATTCCAGGAGAGACAGGTAGATCACTATACAATTTGTTGTCTTCTAAATTCTAGAGTTACAATGAACCAGGTGGTGATGATCCCCTTTGATCCCAACACCCTGGAGACAGAAGCATGCAGATCTCTGAGTTCAAGGCCAGCCTGATACAGAGCAAGTAGCAAATAGAGGAAAACTTAGATCCCGGTGTGGTGGTTCACACCTTTAATCCCATTATTTTGGAGACAGAGATAGGCAATATGATTTACAATGATTTAAGTTTAAAAGCCACTTGCTTTTCCCCAATTTCTTTTCTATTAGATTTAATGTGTTGGGTTTATATTAAAGTATTTGATTCACTTGGACTTAAGTTTTGTGCATAAGGTGATAAGTATGGATCTATTTGCATTCTTTTACATGTGAACATCCAGGTAGACCAGGACCATCTGTTGAAGATGCTATCCTTTTTCCATTGTATGGTTTTGGCTTCTTTGTGAAAAATTAAGTGACCATAGGTGTGTGGGTTCATTTCTGGGTCTTCAATTCCATCCTACTGATCCACTGGTCTGTTTCTATACGAGTACCATGGTGTTTTTATTAATATTGCTCTGTAGTATAGTTTGAAATCTGGGATGGTGATACCTCCAGATTTTTTTTTTTAATTGTACTGGACTGATTTAGCTATTCTGGGTTTTTATTATTCCATATGAAGTGGAAAATTGTTTTTTCCAGGTCTATAAAGAATTGTGTTGGTATTTTGATAGGAATTTAATTGAATTTGTATATGGTTTTAGAAGGATGGCTATTTTTATTATGTTGATCCTACCTATCTATGAACATGGGAGATCTTTCCATCTTCTAATGTCCTCTTCAATTTCTTTCTTCAGGGACTTGAAGTTCTTGTCATACAGGTCTTTTACTTGCTTGGTTAGAGTTACCCCCATTCTGCCTGGTTCTCAAGACCCCAAAGACCACCTAGACACCAACTCTGATGTAAATACATGAGGGTTGTTTATTCAAGCTCAGACCTTGGACTCTCAACACTCACTGACACAGCAGTTCGAGTTGAGAGCCCCCAGATCTAAAAGTACAGAGTTTATATACAGACTCAGACAAAGAAGCAGATTCTTTACCCTATGATTGGATGACATTTGGATAGCTAGTCATGTCCATTTCTGATTGGCTCATTGTTACTGACTAACCAGCTGAGGTCAGCTTGACCACCAGAAAGTTTGTTTAGACATTTTGGGTGCTTTCTTAGAATGAGATGTCTGGTGATGATGAGTAAACACCCCTGGAATACAAGGTTGGGTACATTTTGTTGTTCTGGAACTGGAGGTCAGCTTTGAGTCAAACAATACAAAATGAAATCTTTTTTCAAGGTGGATCCAGTCAGGCTCCACAACCCTCAGATATTTTATATTGTTTTTGGCTATTGTGAAGGGTGTTGCTTCCTCAATTTCTTTTCAGCCCATTTATCTTTTGTATAAAGAAGGACTTCTGATTTTTTAAAGTTAATTTTGTATCCAGCCACCTTGCTATAGGTGTTTATCTGTTGTAGTAGTTCTCAGAATTTTGGGGGGTCACTTATGTGTAAGATCACATTTCTTCAAACAAGGATACCTTGAATTTTCCCTTTCCAATTTGTATCCCCTGGATCTCCTTTAGTTGTCTTTTTGGTCTAGCTAGAACTTCAAGTACTATGTTGAAGAGATATGGAGAGGGTGATCATCCTTGCATTGTCCCTGATTATAGAGGAAATGCTTTAAGTTTCTCTCCATTTAATTTGATGTTGGCTACTGGGTCACTGTATATTACCTTAATTATTTCTAGGTATGGTCCTTGTATGTTAGCTATACATGAACAGAACAACAATAGCTCAGTCCCTAAGAACAACAATCAATAAATGGGACTTCATGAAACTGAAAAGTTTCTGTAAGGCAAAGGACACTGTCATTTGAATGAAACAGCAACCTACAGATTGGGAAAAGATCTTTCCAAACCCCAAATCTGACAGAGGGCTAATAGCCATGATATAAAAAGAACTCAAGAAATTAAGTGCCAAGAAACCAAATAACCCAATCAAAAAAATGGGGAACAGAGTTAAACCAAGAATTCACAAAGGAGGAATTTCTAATGTCCAAGAGACACTTGAAGAAATCCTCGACATCCTTAATCATCAGAGAAACCAACTCAAGACAACTCTGAGATTCCATCTCACACCTGTCAGAATAGCTAAGATAAAATCTCAAATGACAGCACATGATGGCAAGGTTGTGGAGAAAGGAGAACACTCCTCCATTGATGGTGGGAGTGCAAGATTATACAATCACTATGGAAATCAGTCTGACGAGATCTCAGAAAATTTAGAATAGCTCTACCTCAAGACCCAGCCATACCACTTCTGGGTATACATCGAAATGATTCCTCACCAAATCAAAAGGACATTTTTCTCATATGTTCATAGCAGGCTTATTTGTAATAGCTAGAAACTGGAAACAACCCAGATGCCCTTCAACAAACCAATGGATTAGAAAAAAAAAACCTGTGGTACATTTACATAATGGAATACTACTCAGCTATCAGAAACAAGGATATCATGCAAATTTGCTGCCAAATTGATGGAACTAGAGAAGCTCACCTGAGTGAAATATCCCAGACTTAGAAATATTCACATGGTCTCTATTCACTTATAATTGGATTTTAACCATATAGTACAGGAGAGCTATCCTACAACCAACACACCAACAGAAACATAGATTTGTTACCTGTTATTGGGACACTTGGCCCTAGTGATGCTTTCGTGTAGGCCCCCAGTGCATGAGGAAGCCCTTAGCCCTCATATGACTGCTGAATTGGGTGTTGGGACTGATATAGAGGGACACCCCACTCTGGAGGAATAAAATAGGAGCAAGATTAGGGTGAAGTGGGAGGGTGGTACAAGGAGATTTAGAAAGAGGGCACTGTGATGGAGATGTAGCTTGAAGTAATAAATAAACATAAAAAGGGAAAGAGACTTTTCAAGTGACTTAAAAAATAGCTGCTTGAATAAGGCACGCTGGATGTCCTTTGTGATTTCAAAATATATTCACTTAAAGATATATTTAGTTCCAAAATTTGAAAAGAATTTCTTTCAATCTCAATTGAAAGATAATACTCTTTCTATTGCTAGAAGCTCCAATTTGTTCTAGGAAAGATATTACCTGCCAAAAGAGTAATACTTCAAAGTTAGGATTAGGGCAGGGATCTGTTTTTATGTTTCCAGGAGATTGAAAGTGTCCAGAGACCACTGACCAACTGAAACTGCTGAAGAAAAGGGTCCAGACATCAAAGAAGACAAGTAGACAAGATGATCCAGCCTCACAGTCTGCCTCAATAGGTGGTTTGCCAAAAACCTACATCCAGAACAACTTCAAAATGGTTAGCTAAGATTGTCCAATCTCATAGGCTATTCCAAGTAGGAATTTAGTAAAGCCCTGATCTTTCTCACCCAAAGTTCAGCTTCTGACTACAATCTTCTTAGGACATTCAAATTGCTGAGCCCAAAATACTGGAAAACAAATGTTACTATTAACTTGCTTAACCATTTTTTTCCATTCCTATTTGGACCCACAAATAGGTTTCCAATGTCCCAAATCAGCAGGAAGCAATTTTAAGAGACCAACGTCCCATTCCCAGAAGGTTGAGTGGGCGATTTTTTTTTTGTTGTTTTGTTTTTTGTCATTGATGGGTTATACATATTTATTGTCATTTGGGGGATTGGTTAAAAGTTGCTGAATGATCTTATTAAACAAGATTTAGGAGGTTACACCCAGGAATAACCTCTTTCTCTATCTTTTTTTTTCTCTATCCTTTCTCTCTTAAGTAGGGGGAAAAGACTTGAAAAGAAAAAAAAGGAGATTTAGACAGAGATATGATTGATAAAGAAAAAGGGGTAGATTACTGAATCTACTCTTATATCTTTGTATATTAATACAAAATTAAGGGTATACTTGGGTACATTGGTGTATATCTTTGTTTACTGACACATAATTAAGGTTAACTCTTTTGAAGGTATTATACCAATGTAATTTTTTAAAATGCAATGTGAATTTCTAAGCCTCTTAGTACCAAATATCACAAACTGTTTAGGATAATTAAGAAATTCAAACTAATAGTCATTCAAACCTGTCGTTTTGTTAGGTACTAGTTTAGTATATCACAGATGTTTTCTAAATTAATCAGATACTAAGTTGCTCAGAGACAATCAACATTTGCTTATTCAAATATACAGAGATAGATAGATGGTCCTCAAAAACCTCAAGAGATCTGTAAAATATGACATTTAAAGATGTTTTCTTAACTTAAGATTTTTTTTTATATTGAGACATGTCATCTCCTGACAATTTACCTCCCCCATATTACTTCAAGTACATAGTGGGTTGCATTAGTGGCCAGTTAGCCCATGAGTAAGAAAAAGCTCTTGCTAAAACTGTAAACAGAATGGTGTCTATAATGGACAAAACTTGGAAGCAGGTAAGTTGCCAACATAGCTCTGCCAAGACAATTTTCACAAGTCCTTCCTCATTCCTGATTTACAATTAATGTCTGTCCTAGATACTAGGTGAAAATGCTGAAGATAGATGCTCCATCATTATAGAGAGAAACTGCCCAGGCAGCCAGTTGTCTGTCATTTCTTAGTTTTACAAGCTGCTTTCTCTGCACTTCCTGTTTATTCAGATGTATTTATCCTTCTCAGGTCTCTGATGTGGTTGAAGACTAGATAGTTACAGTCTCACAGTTAAGTTTTAAGTTGCTTAGGAATTAAAAGTATGTTTTAGGTCTAAGAAGATGTTTTTATGATGATAATGCCAGTTAGGATGGAAATTGAGTTAGGTATAGAGCTTTAAACTCATAGAGATAATATAAAATTCTTATTAGTTGCCAATAATGTATGTCGTACCTTATAGTTTTCATAACTATTTCCTAATTGTTCTTATTGCTCTGTAATATATTTATTGTTAATAGAAAAAGAGCTTTTATTTGGACTAAAAGGGGGAGATGTTGGGGAAAATGGATCTGGAAGCAGAACTTTCTTAAAAACTCAAACGACTAATGTGAAGGGGGTTGTTTCCTTAATTTCTTTCTCAGCCCATTTGTTTGTTGTATAAAGAAGTGCTTCTGATTTTTTTTAATTAATTTTGTATCCAGCCACTTTGCTGAAGGTGTTTATCAGCTGTAAGAGTTCTCTGGTGGAATTTTTGGGGTCACTTATGTATACTATCATATCATCTGCAAATAGAGATAATTTGAATTCTTCGTTTCCAATATTTATCCCCTTGATCTCTTTTAGTTGTCTTAGTGCTCTAGCAAGAACTTCAAGTACTATATTGAAGAGATATGGTGAAAGTGGACATCCTTGTCTTGTCCCTGAGTTTAGAGGATATGCTTCAAGTTTCTCTCCATTTAATTTGATGTTGGCCACTGGCCTGCTGTATACTGCCTTTATTATTTCTAGGTACGGTCCTTGTATGCCCGTTCTCTCCAGTACTTTTAGCATGAAGGCGTGTTGGATTTTGTCAAATGCTTTTTCTGCAGCTAGCGAGATTATCATGTGTGTTTTTTTTCCTTCATCTTGTTTATATGGTGAATTACGTTGATAGGCTTTTGTATGTTGAACCATCCCTGCATTCCTGGGATGAAGCCTACTTGATCATGGTGTATGATACTTTTGATGTGTTCTTGAATTCGCTTTGCTAGTATTTTATTAAGTATTTTTGCATTTATGTTCATGAGGGAGATTGGTCCGAAGTTCTCTTTCTTTGTTGGGTCTTTGTGTGGTTTAGGAATCAGGGTGACTGTGGCCTCATAGAATGAATTTGGCAATGTTCTTTCAGATTCTATTTTGTGAAAGAGTTTGAAAAGTATTGGTGTTAGCTCCTCTTTGAAGGTCCGGTAGAATTCCATGCTAAAGCCATCTGGCCCTGGGCTTTTTTTGGGTTGGGAGATTTTTAATGACTGTTTCTATTTCCTTAAGGGTTATAGGGCTGTTTAATCTGTTTATCTGATCTTGATTTAGCTTCAGTAGGTGGAATCTATCAAGAAAATTGTCCATTTCACTTAAGTTTTCAAATTTGGTGGAGTATAAATTTTTAAAGTAGGATCCAAATATTATCTGGATTTCCTCAATGTCTGTTGTTATTTCTCCCTTTTCATTTCTGATTTTGTTGATTTGTGCTTTCTCCCTGTGTCTTTTAGTTAATTTGGCTAAGGGTCTGTCTATTTTGTTGATTTTCTCAAAGAACCAACTCTTGGTTTCATTGATTGTTTCTATAGTTCTTTTTGTTTCTAAGTTATTGATTTCAGCCCTAAGGTTGATGATCTCCTGCCTTCTGCTCCTCTTGGGTGTGTTTGCTTCTGTTTTTTCCAATTCACCCAGTTTAGCTGTTAATTCGCCAATATGAGCTGTCACAATTTTCTTTTTGAAGGCACTTAGTGCTATGAACTTTCCTCGTAGCACAGCTTTCATTGTGTCCCATAGTTTTGGGTATGTTGTGTCTTCATTTTCATTGGATTTTAAGAAGTCTTTGATTTCTTTCTGTATTTCTTCCCTGACCCAGTGGTCCTCTAGTAAAGAATTGTTTAATTTCCATGTGAGTGTAGACTTTCTGTTGATTCTTTTGCTATTGAAGTCCAGATTTTTTCCATGGTGGTCTGATAAGATACAAGGGGTTATTTCAATTTTCTTGTGTCTGTTGAGGCTATCTTTGTGTTCAACTATATGGTCGATTTTGGAGAAGGTTCCATGAGGTGAGAAAAAGGTGAATTCTTTTGTGTTTGGGTGAAACATTCTGTAGATATCTGTTAGGTCCATTTGGTTCATGATCTCTGTTAGACTAATAATTTTCTGTTTGGCTTCTGTCTTGATGATCTGTCCATAGTTGTAAGTGGGGTGTAGAAGTCTCCCAATATTAAAGTGTTTGGATCTATGTGCGATTTAAGTTTTAGAAGTGTTTCTTTTATAAATGTAGGTGCCTTTGTATTTGGGGCATAGATGTTCAATATTGAGATGTCCTTTTGGTGGATATTTCCTTTAATGAGTATGTAATTACCTTCTCTGTCTTTTTTTTTATTCACTTCAAATGGAAGTCTATTTTGTTTGATATTAGGGTGGCTACTCCAGCTTGTTTTCTGGGTCCATTTGCTTGGAAAACCTTTTCCCAGCCCTTTACTCTGAGATAGTGTTTATCTTCAATTGTGAGATGTGTTTCTTATATACAGTAAAAAGATGGGTCTTGTTGTAACTCTAACCAAGCAAGTAAAGGACCTGTACAACAAGAACTTCAAGCCCTTGAAGAAATAAATGGAAGAGGCCTTTAGAAGATGGAAAGATCTCCCATTCTCATGGACAGGTAGGATCAACATAATAAAAATGGCCATCCTACCAAAGGCAATATTTAGATTCAATGCAATTCCTATCAAAATACCAACACAATTTTTTATAGACGTGGAAAGAGCTACTCTCAATTTCATATGGAACAACAAAAAGCCCAGAATAGCTAAATCACTCCTGTACAATAAAAAAAAAAAACACCTTGAGGTATCACCATCCCAGATTTCAAGCTGTACTACAGAGCAATAGTTGTAAAAACAGCATGGTATTGGTATAGAAACAGACCAGTAGATTAATGGAATCGAATTGAAGATCCAGAAATAGACCCACACACATATGGCCACCTAATTTTTGACAAAGAAGCCAAAAGCACAAAACGGAAGAAGGACAGCATCTTTAACAAATGGTGCTGGTCCAACTGGATGTCCACTTGTAAAAAAACAAAATTAAACCCATACTTATCACCTTGTACAAAACTTAAGTCCAAGTGGATCAAAGACCTTAACATAAGCCCGGGGTCACACTAAATCTACTTGAAGAAAAAGTGGGAGAAACCCTCGAACTCTTTGGCACAGGCGACAACTTCCTGAACAGAACACCAACAGCTCAGGACCTGAGATCAACAATCAATAAATGGGACCTCTTGAAACTGAAATCCTTCTGTAAGGCAAAAGACACTGTCATTCGAACAAAACGGTAGCCTACAGACTGAGAGAAAATCTTCACCAACCCCACATCTGACAGAGGGCTAATATTCAAAATCTACAAAGAACTCAAGAAATTAAATGCCAAGAAACCAAATAATCCAATCAAAAAATGGGGGACAGAGCTAAATAGAGAATTCACAAAGGAGGAATTCCTAATGGCTGAGAGACACTTGAAGAAATGCTCAACATCCTTAATCATCAGAGAAATGCAACTCAAGACGACTCTGAGATTCCATCTCACACCTGTCAGAATGGCTAAAATCAAAAGCTCAAATGACAGCACATGCTGGTGAGGGTGTGGAGAAAGGGGTACCCTCCTCCAATGCTGGTGGGAATGCAGGCTTGTGCAACCACTATGGAGGTCAGTCTGGCAATATCTTAGAAAACTTGGAATAGCTTTGCCTCAGGACCCAGCCATACCACTTCTGGGTATACACCCAAATGCCTCTTCATGGAATCATAACGAAGTTTTCTCATCTATGTTTATAGCAGCCTTATTTGTAATAGCGAGAAACTGGAAACAACCCAGATGTCCCTCAACCGAAGAATGGGTTAAAAAATGTGGTACATCTACACAATGGAATATTATTTAGCTATCAGGAACAATGATATTATGCAATTTGCAACCAAATGGATGGATCTAGAGGAGCTCATCCTGAGTGAGCTAACCCAGTCTCAGAAGGATGCACATGGCATCTATTCACTTATAGTAGGATTTTAGCTATATAGTAGAAGGTATCGATACTACAACTAAGACACCAAAGGGAACTTGGACATAGACTTTTTATTTTTTATTTTATTTATTTATCTATCTATCTATTTATTTATTTATTTATAATTTTTCTATTTTTTAGTCTTTTTTATCTATTTGTCTGCTTATTTGTTTGTTTGTTTTTTAGTTCTCTCTCCCGGGCAATGAGACACTTTTCACTGATGGTTCTGCCTTGTAGACCCCCAATGAATGAGGAGGCTCGGCCCTCATACGACCTCTCAACTGAGATGAGGGACTGTTATATAAGGACACCCCACCCCACAGAAATGGGATGGAAGGGTTAGGAGGTAAAGAAAAAAAATGAAATGTGATGTTTCAGCTTTTTTACTACTAATTGTCATAAACTGTTTAGGATAATTAAGAAATGCAAACTAATGGTTATGCAAGCCGGTCATTCTGTTAGGCACTATGACAGCCTATTATAATTATTTTCTAAGCTAATCAGAAATAAAGCTTACACTAATAGAGGAGATAGATAGGACCTCTTCAAAAACCTCAAAAGATCTGCAGAATATGGCATTCAAAGATGTTTTTGTAACTTTAGATTTTTTTATATCTAGACATATCATCACCTGACAGCACCCCCTTTTCTACCCCAAGTAGAAGATGAGCATCAAAGAATCTCCAGTGGGAGATGATTGAATTAGTCTCAAGCCTATCTCTTGGTAGAAAAAGCCCCTTGCTCCAACTGTAGACAGAATGCTGTCCAAAAAGGGCAAAACCTGGAAGCAGGTAAGTCGACAGCCTAGCTCTGCCAAGATAGAGAAGGCAAGTCCTTCATAACCCCTACTCTACAATCAATGTCTGTCAGAGAAATGGGGCCAAACGACTGAAGATCGATGCTGTAATGTATGGGGAGAAAATGGGAACTGTCCAGGCAGCCGCTGGTATGTCATTTCTTAGTTCTGGAAGCTGCAGGTCCTGTACTTCCCATAAAATCAGATATATTTATCCCTCTCAGTTCTCTGAGGTGGTTGAAGAACAGATAACTAGAGTCTCATAATTAAATTTTGAGTTGTTTAGGGGTCAAGAGAGTGTTATAGATCTAAGAAGATGCTTTTAAAATTGTGTTGCAGGTTAGTATGAATGTTGAGTTAGATATAGAACTTTAAACTCATGGAGATGGTTAGATAGCAGAATGTTAAAGTCAGGTGCCAAATACATATGGACTGGACATTGGGAATGTACGTTAAGCCATATAACCCTCATAACTGTGGCCTAATTACCTCTGTTGTACTGTGTTGTATTTATTATTATAAGAGAAAGAGCCATTTGTTGGACTGAAAGGGGAAACTGTAGGGGGAAATAAGATATACCTTAAACTTAAAAAAAGGGGGGAAGAGAATGGGGGGTTGAGGGTGGGAGAGTGGGACTGGAGGGGGGAATAGGGAGGAGACTGTGATTGAGATGTAACTTGAAGAAATAAAAAATAAAGGAAAAAAACTCAAACAAGATTAATGAGACCTCAGTACAAAAAATTTGTTGCAGTTAAAACAGAAGATCTAATATAAGGCCAAGCTAGTAATGAAATAAATGGATTTACTTTTATGTGAATAGACATTTATCTCAGTAGAAATTAATTAGAAACTAGAGAAGGGAAATAAAAGAGTAAGACTTCCATATCATGTATTTTAAAACAGAATGATATAAAGTACTAAAACAGTATTAAACTCAATGCCATTCTTGAGAAAATGTGAGGTCCCTTTAATTTCCATTGACATTTCAGTGAGTAGGCACTTTTCCTCTAAACTGGAGGTCACAATTTGTTTTTCAATTTTAGCTGCAAATAAGATAATAAATATTGCCTAGGGCTTTGAGGGATACCTTTTATACCTGAATTAGATGAGACAGTCAGAAAATATCACAAATTCTTTGTTATTTTGTTTAGTAAGCTGTAAAAATCAAAAGCAATACACACAGAGATAGTACATTTAAAAAGTCAACATTGTACTGTACAGAATCCTATATCGTTCAGTTTGGTGAGGTAATGAACAGAAATTCTAAATGTCTATTAGACACTTTTAAAAAATCATAGATTTGGCTATCATAGACCTTGTTTAGTACAAGGTTGGTTAAGAGCATGAACTTCAATCTTATTAAAAATAAAAAGTTTCATTTTTCTCCTTTCACTGGAAAAATTCATGTTAATTATTCCCCTGCACCTGCCTAATGGGGTTGGAGTAATTCAATTGTCATATTATTGTAGATTGTTGCTTTGTGTAATGTTTCACCCCTGCTGTTCCATTAAAAAATTCTATACTGTTCCATTATTCAGTGAGGTTTAATGATTATTCCACCATTTGTACATGCTGCACTGTTATTTTGATTTTAATTGACTTCACATTTTTAATTAAGCACATTGGTTTTAAAAATTGTTGTTGACAAGAATGGTTCTGTCATTCTCAGTATCTGCTTCTATGTGGTTCCATACCTACTGAATTTTATTTAGATTCATTATAAGTGATAAGAATTATGGACAGATATTTTTCTACTATGACATGAATTCAGGTCCCACACTATTCATATACAGTGGCCTACGGAAACTTTTAAAGGTTTAATAATTCTGTGTAAAATATATTTTAAGCTAGAATTTCAAGTCTTTGGGTGAGAAATTCAAAATAGATCTCTCTGTTTTCTTTTTTTTTTCCTTTTTTTATTTTTGTAAATACTTTATTTTTTTTCTTCAAGTTACATCTCAGTCACAAACCCTTCCCTATTCCCCCTTCCTATCCCGCCCTTCCACCCTCTTCCCCCCAGAAGTTTCCCCTTTCAGTCCAACAGATGGTTCCTTCTCTTATAACAGTAAATACTATACAAAACAACAGATATAAATATGCCACATTTATGAGAGTTAAATGGCCCAGTATACCTTCCCAATGTCCAGTTTATACATATTTGGCCCCTGACTTTAACATTCTATTATCTAACCATCTCCATGAGTTTAAAGGTCTATATCTGACTCAACACTCATACTAACTTGCAACACACTTTTAAGAGTATCTTCTTAGATCTATAACACCCTCTTGATTCCTAAACAACTCAAACTTTAACTATGAGACTCTAGCTGTCTATTCTTCAACCACCTCAGAGACCTGAGAGGGATAAATATATCTGCTTATATAGGAAGTGCAGGGCCTGCAGCTTCCAAAACTAAGAAATGACATACCAATGACTGCCTGGACAGTTCCATCTCTCTGTTTTCTAGATGTGTGATAATCTTCAATTTAAAAAGCTGTGCTTTACTTCATCAATTAAATACAGTCAAATGTTTTAAACAAATATAGTGATGTAATATTGTCTGTGCTTAGTGGGATATAAAATTACAATTTCTATATCTTTGAAATATTAGTGAATCATGCACTCAATTTTGAAATATAATTATTTTATTCTGTAAATTATTTAAAGACTTTTACAGAATTCATTAAAAATGAGTAATTTATAACTATTTTTATCATAGGAATGATATTCTTCCAAGTATATTTAGTATTCTGAAAGAAAATATTTTTATGAAATGCATTGAAATGTCTTATTTTGAATGATATCTCACAACATAATATGATGAAGAAAGGACCATGGAGAGAATAATTCAAGCTTTATTCAGCTGAGATGATAGAATTGCTAAACTGCTGAAGTGAGAAAAAATGTTAAATTTTATGATGAGTCAATTTTTAAAGTTTCTTAAAAAAAACTATATAAAATGCTTTATGTTTTTCACACTTCTCTAAATACAAATTGCCAAAAGTATGTTTTGTGAAACTCCATAATGGTGTAAATGTCTTGAGATGAAAGGTTGACATGAGAACACCCCTTTAGTATTTGTGTTTTGTTAATGGACATGAGCGAGTGAGTGAATGAATGAATGGGAAGGTGAATGAATAGGCCTTTTGAGATTTGACTGCCATTTGGCCATCTGAGGGACAGAGGACAAAGCTATAGAAGTGGCTGTCTGCTCTTGTTTGGTGCAGCTTCATCTTGCCAGTTGGGATTGTAGGTGGGCTTGCGATCTGGGATTTATGTCCCACTTCTCCTTATGTCTTGGTGTGCCCAACACAGATCTAGTAACATAAGTTTCATTGCCAGTGACCACATGAATAAAAGATGACTGGTATGACCTCTAAAGGTACCAAGATCATACTGATGCAATGAGTCCAACAGTCATTCTTTTCTGTGTTCCCATACTATAGTAATCTCAATAAAAGTTTAAACAGAATTAGAATGTTAGTTTCCATGATGGAACTCTGTCTCACTGATACATTTTTATTTTTATTTTTTACTGTTGCTCTTTTGAGGTTCACAAGCAACCAATGTTTTTGACACTTTGTAAGTCCTTCATTTGAGTGACATAAAACAACACTAGATAAAACAAACAAAAAGAAGTTATGCTTTCAGTGTTCTCTGTATGAGAAACAGATTTTTCTTGCACTTGGTATATGGTTTCTGTTTTACAGAAATCATCATTGTTCATAAATTATACTGCTACAAGTCATCTGACCTAAACACTCATTTTATATTCAGATTGCACTATGATCAGTTTATCTTCTTGAATTTCCCACATTGTTTCCAGTAGTGAAAATAGAAAACACAACCTTATCACTGAAAGTCTGTCAATATCAACACTATAGTGTATTTTATCCCTTTTAACTCAGCAAAATATAAGAACCTGGTAAGTATGCAACTCTTAGATATGCATACTTATGACTTTTATGAAAATCACAAAATGAAAGGAATTTCAAATTCATCTAGGTAACAATCAAGGAAGCTTCACTTTCTGACCAAAACAACACCAATCGGTTCAAGTTTTAATCACACATCTATGTAAACAGGTTCTGTAACAAGCAGAAAAGAAAAGGAAGATAAAAACATAGGGACACATTGGAAGTAATATCACACCTTGTCAACAACATCCTTTAGGATAATTTTTCTTTAAAAGCAGAACTACAACAGGGCTGAAATTCACCCCTTTAATACAAAGGAAAACTGGTATGGTTTTCATAATGGTTTTAGGTAGCAAATCAGTTAGCTTTTGTAGCATTATTCTTTACTCTTTTTTAAAGGTATGTTAGCTGGCTTATCTAGAAATCTGACAATATGTCAAAACCTGACACTACAGCTTTAGAACTAATGGGTAGATTAAAATTATTTAAAAAGAAAAAGTGGCTGAAATGTTCATCCACCTCAAGTCTGAGCTCTACTCTTCAGCATGATGGTGGTTGCGTCCCTTTGCATTGTGAAAAGGTAATGGTGAGAGGACAAAAAGGTTACCCTGTTTTCAAATATCTTACATAACATCTTGTTCGTGTTGTATTAGGCATTATATGTCTGATACAACAGAAAGTCTGATGAGACTTGAAATCGTAATAATCAGCTCTATCTTGTGATCAAAAATATCTAATTGGGTATAACAAGGTTTGGAGATAGTGAAATAACACTCATCATGTTTTTGCCATAGACAAAGAGTATTTTAACAGTCACCTGAGTAAGGAAAGAATCACATCATTTTCCTCTATCTACTGAAGACCCATAAGTGACTTAGTTTTTGTTCTTTATCTTTCAAGAAAATTCTCTTCCAATCTCATTGTGATAACCACTAATTATAATGAAATATCTTGTATAAGAAAATATTGTAAGGAAAATGAGACTTTTCTCATTGTAGTTAAAAAGATTTGATTAAGATAATTTGATGCTTTAAAAGCAAACAAAGAGTAGGTAGACTTCAACTATAAATACGCTGATGTAGATTATTGAATTATCTTGATAGAGAACAATACTTTTGAGGACTCAGTAATTATGAGCAAAGCCACACAAAGCTCAACCTTGAGGTTGGCAGGGGAAAATATAAAGTCATTGGCTGCTCCAAAACCCTGAAGAAGATGTCATATTCAAGCAGATATGACTAGGGAATTTCAACAAAATCCCAATATTCAACTTGTTTCCCTGGACAGTAACTGCTTGGTAGCAGTCTTAGATTTGATCTGGACTACCAGTGAGCAATTGACAAAAAATGCGAACAGTTTGCTGATGCTGTCCACACAGGTAGGCATCAGTATCCTTTACCTAGAGATAAAATAGTGCTGAGGCAATTGTTGTCAGTGTACCAGCAAGTATTATGATAATTAACCTATGGTTTTTGTTTGTTTGTTTTGGGGGGTTTGTTTGCTAGTTTTTTGTTTGTTTTGTTTTTCAGAACAGAGTTTCTCTTTCTGGATCTCCTGGACTCCCTTTGTAGACCAGACTGGCCTCGAATTTAGACTCACAGAGATATACTTGCCTCTGCCTCCCAAATGTTGGGATTAAAAGTGTGAGCCATCCTCCCCAGCCAACCCTAGGTTTTAGAGCCCTGAACAGTAGTATAAAGAAAGGTTGAAAGGTTTATGTCTCACTGTTTAATGATGAATCAAGAGAGATAGCTCTTGAATCCTAATTTTAGATTCGTAATGCAGAATAGGAGATTCTAAGTAGAAATGGAGACTAGATGATGATATTGGGAAATTTCAATTCCAATACCAGATACAAGAGGATGTTCACTCCATAAAACCTAGCTTTCTGACAATAATAAAAATATTCAAGAGGCCAACCAAAAAAATGGAAAGTGATTTGTATGGTACAAAAACTTAGCATCATAGAAACAAGAACAATTTCTAGGAGTGTCAGAAAAAACACTTCCAAAATTTTATTTAGCTATGTGTTGGATGAAATAAACACATGGGATGTGACATGGTTGCTCACAAATAAGTCAGCTTATAGTAAAAGTTTTTTTTTTTTTTGTAATTCATGATACAACATCCTCGGCAGTAGCTGAGAATAAGAGTATGTAATCAAAAGTGACCCAAACCATGACATCAGAGTTTCCAGATGGTATAGGAAAAAGTCTATAATTTATGACTGCTGGTGCAGTAAATAAATCTAAAACAATAGGAGTGGATGTGGAAGGAGTCACAGCTGACCAAAAGAGCAGTTGCAATGCAACCCACAGAAAACTTGGTGCCAGAAGTAATTGACATAGTCGTCAAATCAATTTCCTGGGATGCAGACACCCAAGCACTCAATATGATTCTGTATGCTGCACAGTGTTTGGATTGCACAGCTGTCTCTAATTCAGATAGCTTTAGCTGGATTTGAGTCCAATTCAAGATCTCTCTGCAAATGAACAGTAATTATTTGTGTTCCCTTTATATAGGTTTATTGTTTTCTGATCAAATTACTCTTTTTGAAATTAAATACATTTCATATTAGTTTTTAAGTGTTTAACTTTAACTGTTATTTCTTCTCTTCTTATATCACCTAACTTTAAAATCCATAATCTTTTCTTCTAGGGTGCTAGAGGGATGTCATTTCAAGATAAGGTGGGACATGGACTGTTTGATGGACCTTACATTGATTGTATGATTAGCCTGGATGCAAATGTTTCATACCCACATGAGGGTTGATTAATTAATCATTACTTATATTTCATTTTAATGTATTTATTTTAAACTAATATTAAATAATCCTTTGCACCAAAACTCTACTTTGTTTTTTATTCATTAATTCATTTGTGAGTAGATTTTCTACAATCTCCTAGATATTTGATAAGACCCCAAGATATGAGAATGTCAACAAAACAGAACTAGCACCATGGACTTGAAATAAATGTAAGGAATTAAGTGGAGAATTACAGAAACAATCACAGATTAAGAGCTAGAACAAAAGAAAGCCCCAATCAGGCTGTCAGTGGTATACAATTAGTAGAACTGTTGGAAAAGCATGTTGGAGATGCTGACATTACCATTGAAATTTGGAAGATAAAGAACACTTTGGAAGGTTGAGATAGGACTGATAATATCTGAGGAACTCAGAATATCAGGAATGAGAAAAGGACAATGAAAGAAAGAAAAATGCTTCTACCTACTAAATAACCACAGCTCATATTTTATTTTATTTCTTTAGTTAACTTATTTATTTACTTTACATCCAGATTGGAGCTAGACCTTCCAGGGATATCAAGCACCTTGGCATCTCAAATTGTAGTGCAACTGGGTTCATATTCTACTGAAGCCAAACAAGGCCATACAGTTAGGAGAAAGGGATCCAAAGGCCTACAGCAGAATCAGAGACAGCCCCCGATCCTGCTGTTAGAGGTCCTATATGAGGACCAAGCTGTACATCTCTTACCTATGTATAGGGGGCCTAGGTCTGTCCCATGTTGCTCTCTGTTTGATGGTTCAGTCTCTGTGAGCCACTATGGGCTCAGGTTAGTTGATTCTGTAGGTTTTCTTGTGGTGTCCTTGATCTTTCTGACTCTTCATTCTCCACAGGATTCCCCAAGCTCTGCCTAATTTTTCACTGTTATCTCCATGTGCTTTCATCAGCTCCTGGTGAAGCCACTGTCAGATGACATTTATGCTAGCCTCCTGTCTGGAAGTATAGCAGAATATTATTAATAGTGTCAAGGGTGGCCTCTCTTTTGTGGCATATGTCTCACTTTGGGCTGGTTGCTATTTGGCCACTCCCTCACCCTTGGCTTCCTCTTTATCTCTGTATATCTTGCAGTCAGGAAAAAAAAAGCTTTTGTGGCTGGGTTGTATCACCATTCCTCCATTGGAAGTCTTGCCTCATTACAGGAGGTGACCATTTCATGTTCTATATCTCCTACTGAATGGAGTCTTACCTAGGGTCACCCTCACAGATTTCTGGGAGTTTCTAATATCCCATATTTCTAAATTATCCCAGAGATACCCCCCAAAACACACTGATTTCAGTACTTTCTCCCCGTTCTTTTTCCTGTCATTTCTCCCAGACTTTATCTCTCTTGTTCACTTCCCTACCCCGTCTACCAACCCAGTTCTCTTCCTCCATCCATCCCATATTTCTATTTTGTTTCCCATTCTCAGTGTGATTCAAATATCTTCCCTTGGGCCCTACATGTCACTTATCTTCTTTATGTCTGTGGATTGTAACATCCTGTACTTTCTGGCTAATATCCATTTATATGTTTGTCTTTCCAGGCGACATCACTCAGGATAATCTTTTCTAGTTCACCAATTTGCCTGAAAATTTCTTGATGTCCTTGTTTTTAATATTCTACTTTGTAAATGTACCATATTTTATCTATTCTTCAATAGAGGGACATCTAGGTTGTTTTCAGCTACTGGCTATTACAAACAAAGCTGCTATGAACGTAGTTGATGTTTATTTTGTGGTATGTTGAAGTATCTTTTGGGTATATGCCAAGGAGTGGTATAGCTGGTTCTTGATGTAGATAAGTCCTCATTTTTCACAGAAACTGCCAAATTGATTGCCATGTGGTTGTAAAAATTTGAACTCCCTAGAATAGGGGGATGCTGTCAGGAGCTGACATGTCTCAACATCAAAAATATCTTAAGTTAAGAAAACATCTTTAAATGCCATATTCTACAGATCTCTTGAGGTTTTTGAAGACTGTCTATCTCTATATGTTTGAATATGCAAATGTTGCTTGTCTCTTAAGAAAATGATTTCTGATTAACTTAGAAAACTTCTGTGATACACTAAAATAGTACCTAACAAAATGACATGTATGAATGAATATTAGTTTGCATTTCTAAATTATCCTAAACAGTTTGCGATAGTTGCTATCAGAAGTCCTAGAACTTCATATTGTACAATACCTTCAAAAAAGATAACCTTAATTTTGTATCAATATATCAAGATAGATATAATTGTAGCCAAATATAATCTTAATTTTTTATAAATAAATGAATATGACAGCACCCCTCCATTCTATTCCAAATAGATGATGAGCATTGAAGAATCTCTATTTGGAGATGGCTACATTAGTGGCAAGCTTGTCACTGGGCAAGAGAAATCTCTTGCTTCAACTGTAGACAGAATGCTGTCCTAAAACGACAAAACTTGGAAGCAGGTATTTGACAGCCTAGCTCTGCCAAGACAGTGTTGGTAAGTCCTTCATCATTCCTGCTTTACAACTAATGCCTGTCATAGATAATGGTCCAAAAGGCTGACATTGATGCTCCAAAATTATGGAGAAATTGTTGGTCTTAGAGCCTGAGCTATTGGTGTTCTGTTCAGGTAGTTGTCACCTGTGTCAATGAGTTCAAGTCTTTTCCCCACCTTCTCTTCTATAAGACAGCATATCTGGCTTTATATTGAGGCCTTTGATCCACTTGGACTTAAGGTTTGTACAAGGTGATAAATATGGGCCTATTTTAATTATTTTACATGATGACAACCACTTAGAGCAGCACCATTTGTTGAAGATGCTTTACTTTTAGTAGAAAAGCTCTTCCTGAATGAGCTAACCAAGACCCAGAAAAATGCACATGGCATCTATTCACTTATAATTGTATTTTAGACATATAGTACAGGATAACTATCCTACAACCAACAGACTGAAAGGAACAGGACATAGTCATAGAACTGTTAATGGGAAACTTTGCCCTAATGGAACTGTCATGTAGGCTCCAAGTGCAAGAGGAAGCTCTTAGCCCTCATATTACTGCTGAACTGAGGAGGGGTGGGGGCTGAAATGTGGGACACTCTACACAAAAGGAGTAGGATAGGTGTGAACAGGGGGAGAAGGTGGGAGTATAGGACCAGGAGGGGTGGAGGGAGGGGATTGTGATGGAAATGTAACTTGATGTAATAAACAATATAAAAAGACAAAAATCAAACCATTATAGAGAGAAACTGGGGACTGTCCAGGCAGCCAGTTTTCTGTCATTTCTTAGCTTTGGAAGCAGCTTGCTCTGCACTTTCTGTTTATTCAGATATACTTATCCTTCTCAGGTTTCTGATGTGGTTGAAAACTAGATAATTATAGTCTCACAGTAAAGTTTTAAGTTGTTTAGGAATTAAAAGGATGTCTTAGGTCTAAGAAGATGTTTTTATGTTGGTAATGCAACTTGGGATGGAAACTGCATTAGGTATAGAGCATTAATCTCATTGAGATAGATAATAATATACATTATATTTGGCAAGTAATTGTTGCCAAATATAATGTATATTATGCCTTAAATTTTTCCTAGTTGTTCTTATTGTTTTGAATTTTATTTATTATTTAAAAAAGAGGCTTTTATTGGACTAAAAGAGTAAATGTTGAGGGGAAAAAATACACTTTATATTAAAAAAAAATTGCACTCCCACCAGCAATGGATGAGTGCTTCTCTTGTCCACATCCTTGCAAGCATGAGCTGCCACTTGAGTTTTTGAATTTAGCCATTCTGACAGGTATATGATGGAGTCTCAGAGTCCTTTTGATTTGCATTACCCTGATGACTAAGGACTTTGAGCATTTTAAGTGTTTCTCAGCCATTATATATTGTTCTGTTGGAAATTCTGCTTAGCTTTGTTCCTCATTTTTAATTGTGTTGTGTGATTGATTTCTTCCTGTCATATTTCTTGAGTTCTTTATATATTTTGGATTGGTGAAGATCTTTTCCCATTCAGTAGGCTACTGTTTTGTTCTTTTGATGGTGTCTTTTGCCTTACAGAATCTGGGCTTGCTTGAGGGACCTGACAAGCAGAGAATTCTAGGGGATGCTTTCACCTGGTAATCCCAGATGGCAGCAGGCCTCTCGGAATGCAAGTAGAGCTATTGGCCATGATATGGGACATACAGAGGTGAGGGTAGAGCTCATCTCTGATGGGCTTGCCCAGGGAGGTGGGTAAACCAGCAGGCAAGGGACTGGGGTGTAGGAGTCTCATCGAGTTGTCCCAGGTAGCAGAAGGCCTCCCTTGATCCAATTTATATTTTTATATGCCTTCTTCTGGTCATTTTTCTCAAGACACTTTTATATAACTGTTATCATAATAAAATCTTATTTTTATTCTTTCATAGTTTCATCTAACAACAACTTGATGTCATTTTTAAAGTAACTTATTTTTACTTTTCTTTGAAAATAAATATTTTATTTTGAGTAGTCTCCACCTTAAAGATCACTATGTATGTTGACTTTTAAGATTTTTATGACCACAGAATTAATAACTTTATTTTCAAAGCTATTAGATATTTAAATGAAAAAACTATTGTGACAATTAATGAGATTACTAAGTCTTGAACTTTGAACATAAGCATGTTCTGATTTGTTCAGTAGTTTAAAAAAATAAAGGAAATGTACTTTTCTACTCACCTTGAATTTTTAAGGACAACACAGAAGCAAGTTGGAACCTGTTCAAAGTCATCCATGGAAGTGTTTTATGCTTAGATTCAAGACATCTTTAATAGAAAATGTCATGTTCCTGCAGAATGTGTGGTTGTAACATCTTTAAATCAGAGAATAAGTGCGCATACAGCTGACAGCAGTTAAAAACCTTCATCCATTATTCTGCTTAGCAGTACAGATTAGCCTTGTGGCAAATATCATAAACTATGAGATCCAAAGATGCTCACTCTAATTAACTAGGATTTTGTAACTTTACCTTATCTTCACTTTTCAGGTTAATTTTGTCTGGTTCTCAAACAAGTTTAATTGTGGTTACAATAAAATATTGTTAAAATTCACTCAATGTTACCTTTTGTAACAAGAGGCTTTTATTATTTTTGTATTACATTAATTGTACATTCTAATTTACTTTAATATCTTTAATACCTTATGCCTCCTATCCACCCCTTGTTCCTCCCAATCCCCCAACCCTAGGTGGGAGAAAAAGAAGGTTAAAGGTCAAAGGGGTTATAATTCTCTTTAAGCTATTTACTGCTGATTAGGATCGTTGGGTTATTGGGGGCAATACAAGTCTCAGTAGAAGCCCAACATACCAGGAGACAGCAGCAGGAAGAACAAGCAGCAGTTTGGGGGAGCACCAGCATCCAGGAGAGCAGCAACCACTCTTTTTTGTAGCCCTTTTTCTTACTTCTTTGTAGAGCCCCCATCTCTTCAGGACTCTGGCTTTTTATCCCTTTCTCAAATGCTCTGAGTTAAATAGGCTCAGCTGGCTAAGCCTTGCCCCTGCTAGCTCTTGAGACAGATAATACTTTACACCTGCCTCTGAAACAGCCTCACACCTGGGATTAAATAAAAACATTTTCATAATTGCTTATTTTAGTAAACTCATACTACATTTCCTTCTTTTAATTGAAAAAATGGTATAAAGATATTTATCAGATCTATCAAGAATTATATTTACAATGTCCAGTCTATTTGTATTTAACAACCTTTGAGAAAGCATCCATTATTTATACCTAGCTTTGAGTTCTGTACCTATATTATTTTCTAATTTGTTTTGCATTTATCAACCTATAATATCTTTTAGACCTCAAACATTTCTTAAATCCTGTACAGCTAAGCTTAATTTTAAGATTATTACTATTTAGGATTCAACCTCATCAGAGACTTAGAAGGAAATTCAATTATTACCTAAGTATGTAGGAAGTGTAGAGCAAGCAACTTCCAAAATGATAGTAATGATAGAGGTTGCTGGCTACCTGAACAGTCACCCATGGTTTCTCTCTGTATTCAGGCTGTCCAGTCATCAATTTCCTGTCCCAGTATATCTGACAAACTTTTCTGTGAAGCAGAATATTAAAGGAATGGCCTACCTTATCACTGTAATGTTGGTCAGTCTACTTTTCAGTGTCCTGCTTGCTTGTTTACAGGTTGGACAGACAGCCTGCTATCAGAAGTTTTT
This sequence comes from Lophiomys imhausi, assembly GCA_907164525.1. Lineage (NCBI taxonomy): Eukaryota > Metazoa > Chordata > Mammalia > Rodentia > Muridae > Lophiomys > Lophiomys imhausi. The sequence goes on along the minus strand of CAJQZJ010032660.1, from coordinate 3,966,697 downwards.
TGGTCCAGTGACTATCTTGCTACATTTGTTTCTTTAATGCCCATCAACTTTTAGCAAGTAGACTGTGGTTACTTCCAGGAGCAGATGTCTTTCTGTCAGAAAAATGTTTTCTTATTAGAACATCTTAAATGCCATTTTCTGTAGGTCTCTGTGGTTTTTGAAAACTATCTATGATCTGTCTGTCTGTCTGTCTACTTAATTAGATGAACATTACTTGTTTCTGTCTATGTATTATTTAACTTCAAAGCACATAGGAAACACCCAATTCCGCATATTTCTTCAATTAACTAAACTAATACCTAACAAAACTATAAAGTCTTAAATCCAATTCAGTTTTCAATAGTAGCTTTTGATGGGGTAGTGTTAAGCATTCTAAATGTTAATTAATTGGTCCTACTTGCTGTCTGATACTTACTTTGACTCTGATTGGTGAAAATAAATGCTGAGGCCTGACACTGGGCAAAGACAGGGAAAGGTGGGACTTCCTGAGATTAGAACAGGAAGTCTGCATTTTAGACAGAGGATTAATACATTCCATCCAGAAGCAGAAAGAAGGAGACACACACCATGCGTTAGAAAGAAGAACCTCATTCCACATGGCCAGGAACATCGGCATATTGTGGAGAACGGCAGTCCAAGGGGATTTATGTATATATAGGGTCATATTTGGGTAATAGAATTAAGAGCTAGCTTAGATGGTCTAAGATTGCTCAATTCAGGCCAAGGCTTGGTAAAATCCATGTGATGTCTCTGTGTGCTCATTTATAATGTGTGGATAAGGGTGGAGATGTAACCTGAAGCAATAAAGAAAGAAAGAAAGAAAGAAAGAAAGAAAGAAAGAAAGAAAGAAAGAAAGAAAGAGAATTAATGGCTGCCGAATCAATTAATCATAATATAAATACAGTTAAAATTTTAATTAGCCGGGCGGTGGTGGCGCACGCCTTTAATCCCAGCACTTGGGAGGCAGAGGCAGGCGGATCTTTGTGAGTTCAAGGCCAGCCTGGTCTACAAAGTGAGTCCAGGACAGCCAGGGCTACACAGAGAAACCTTGTCTCGAAAAACCAAAAAAAAAAAAAAATTTTATTTGATTATTTCTACAAATGGCACCCAATGTAATTTAATTAATTTTTTTCTATATATGGTGCCCAACTATGGCAATTAGAATCCATGCCTACAGTGTGAGAAGGCCTGGGGGAAAGCCGGTTTCCTAGCCAAAGAGTGGGGAATTGAACCCAAATGCATTTCAAAGTTGTGGCTATCTTAACAAAACCTGTTGCCTTGCAGCAAAGGCAGAGAGGTGAGGCTTTGCTCTCCTTATGTAGTAAAAAACTGGCAGCCTTCTAAACAGAGCTTGAGAGTGGAATTAACCACCTAGATTGAAAATGGAGGAATTCATAATGTCTCAATACACTTGGATTCCAATTAAGTTTGTTCCTCTTAGCATGCAAATGATTTTTACCCTGACAATTGTAGTTCTGTGTGTATTTTTTTTAAGAAATATCTGACTAGGATAGGCTTGAAGAAAGAAAGAATTTACAGATGGAATGCTAAACTGCCAACAATGATAATGGAGGAAGGAAGGAGGCCCTTCCTGATAAATAATACAAAATTGATGGCAGCTGGAGCTTTGAGCTCCCTGGCTATGAGGTGCCTGTCAAGAGTTTTGGTATAGGTCCACCAATGAAATACAGTCACAACTAGATTACAAGTGATAATGAACAAAACTTTAAATGCAGCAAGGGATGGCATGGTTAGACATTCCAAGGCTTTTGGAATATTGTTTATTTGCTTGATTTTTGTTTACATGTCTTTGATTTTACTATATTGAGAGGTAGAAAGGACATTCTTCTGGTTTGGCATTGGGAAAACATAAGAGATTTTTGACAATTTGGGGCAGATTTCAAATTGTCACTACAGTGCAAAGTTGCTCTCTGGGTTACAGAGTTACTAAAATCTGGGATTTAAGTGAAATAGTTGAGCAGGGTGGTACTGGCACATGCCTTTAATACCTTAATCCCATCACACTAGAGGAAGAAACATGCAGATCTCTGAATTCTAGACCAGCCTGGTTTAAACAATGAAGGCAGGGCAGGAACCCTGCTGAGAAGATAAGGCTGCTTACTAGAGACAGTCTAGAATTCAAAAATGATACATTTTTCCCTTGATGTTAATTTTAATAATGTCCTTACTGATCTAATGGATAAATACACATAATCTTAATTTTATGTAAAGAGAAAGGGGTCACAAGCCAGTCTCCTTAGGTGTGAGGCTCCCACTGGAGAACTGGTTTTAAGAGGCATTTTGCCCGTAAAGTATATAGTTTAATCACTGGGCATGATTGTGCACGCCTTTAATCTCAATGCTTGGGAAACAAAGACAGGTGGATCCTTGACCTTCACCAAGGTCAGCCTAGTCTATAAAGTGAGTTCCATACAAGGATACATAGAGAAATCATGTCTCAGAAAAAAATAAAAGGAGAGAGAGAGAAAAAAAATATATTTTGTAAACCAATGTAAGGACCCAGAGTTAGTCTGGGGAAGAATATGCAAACTGAATGACTCACACAGCCAACAATTAAGAAAAGCTAACATAAAATAGCACATCATGCTATTCTGCATCAATTTCCCTTAAGAATGGGGTTTCCATGGGAGAACTGGAACTCAAACTAATACAAAATGGTTTAATTAATGTTATTGTTTAATAAGGGTAATTCAATTATTCAAATTCATACCTTGATCTCAAAACTTTGGAGACAAGGAAAAAACAGGTTCCTTATTTTCGAGGCCAATCTAATCTACAGAGCTCTACAGAGCAAATCAAGACAGCCCAAGCTACAAAGAGAAACCCTGTCTCAATAAGGATAGATATATCCACATAGAAATTAAATCTCCAAAGAAAGGAGAAAAGGAAAGAAGAAATATGTAAATGCATACCTTTGTTCCCAAAACATGGGAGACAAAGACAGAGACAGGTTGGTTCCTTTTGAGTTTGAGACAAACCTAATATACAAAAAGCCAGAACAACATAGAATAAAGCTGTTTTAATCAATAAATGTATGTCAACTGTAAAGGAGAATATTTAAACTCCATTCAGTCTTATGCTGTATTTTCAATTTAAAATAGATTTTATATATATAGCACATATATGTAATACTATTACATGCCGTATTTTTATATGACATGAATGGACACTTACAAATGTCTTTCTTCTGTTCAAACAAAAACAGAAAATATTGCTTAATTGATTTGTGTATCCTGCACATTCAAGGCATTTTGGTAAATGCAGAACTCTATGTTACTTGTGAGAATTATATATTTTCAGAACAACAGTGACCAGAGTCCAAAGCAGACAAGGAAAGTGACCCAAATATCCAGCCTAATAGACTGCCTCAATAGCTGTTTCCTCAAAAGTCTGCATCCAGAACAACTTCAAACAGCTTGCTGATATGGCCCAGCCTCAAAGACTGTTCCAGACAGGACTTCAATAAAGCTCTGAACTTTCCTACCAAAGTCCAGCTTCCATCTACAAACTGCTCAGGACATCAAATCATTGAGCACATCGAGACTGGACAACAGATGTTACAATTAACTTCATTAACCATTTTTTTTCCATTTTAATTGGGCCCCCAAACTGGTTTTCTGTATCCCAATTCGGCAGGAAGCAGTTTTTAAAAAGTGGGGTAGATGACAGAGGTTGTTTGGGGGAATTGTTACAAATTATTAAATGGTCTTGTTAAGCAAGATATAGGAGATTATATTCAAGGACTTTTCTATTTCTTTTTCTTTTCTCTATCATTCTTTCTCTCTTATATAAGGGGAAAAGACATGTAAAGGAAAAGAGGGGAAACATATGTATATAATATACAGATGATAAGATATAAGGATAGATTATTGAATCTGCTCTGAAACTTAAAACTGTTGTTATTCTTAAAATGAGGTTATCTTTTGATACATTGGTATAGAATTTTGTTTATTGATACAAAAATAAGGTTAAAATTTGATTAATATAGAATTTTATATTTTGACACATAATATGTATATTTCAACCCTTATATAAGGTATTGTGCCTAAACAATTCATTTAAAAGTACAGGTTTACTCCAAATCCTTTTATGGGTTGCTAGTGCAATCTATTTAGGAGTCTGGATAATACAAGTCGACAGGCCGGTTGAGCTTCTGGTCATGTCAAATACTAGTCTTAATTTATCACAAAATAGACTTAATAGGTTAAACAGATACTAAATGGTTAAAAATATACAGTTTGTTTGCTCATAGATAGAAGATAGATGATAGATAGATAGATTTATAAATAAAATAATAGATGTCTTCAAAACCCTCAGAGGCAATCAGAAAATGACATTTAAAGGTGTTTTTATTATTTTAAGAATTGTTTGACTTAAGATAGTCAGCTCCTGAAAGTTCTCATTTGACTTGGAAGAAGACAATGAGCATTAAAAAGAAATCTCCCATCAGGAGATAATTACTATTGGGCAAAAATGCTCCTGCTCTCTCAACAGACTATATATAGTCCAAAGATGGACCAGAGCTTAAATGCAGGTAAGTTGATGTTCTAATTGTGCAGAGACAGAATGGGAAAATCCTTCTTATTTCCTGCTGCACAATTTAGTCTGTGAAAAATGCTTGGTCAGAAGGCTGAAGATGATGCTCTAATGATATCGAGAGATATTTGGGACTGTCTAGGCAACAAACTGTCATATTTCTTTTTGGAAACAGGTCCCCTATGCTTCCTACTCACTCAACTTTATCCCTTCTTATGTATTTGATGGGGTTGAAGGCATAATAGTTATAAAATTTCAATTAAATTGAGTTGTTTAGGATTTAAAAGGATATTGTCAAGTCTAAATAAAATCTTTAGTTTTATAAATATAGGATATGATAAAAATTATTTAGATTCAGAACTTTAGACACACCAAGATAGAGAGATGAGTTTTTTTTTCTTCAAGATTGCCTGATACAAATAGGCTAAACATTATGTGTGTAAGTTTTATATACAATTTTCTTGATTGGTTAATATTTGTTCTTATTTTTTTTTACTATATGAGTTAAAAAATTTAGCCTTTTTATTAGACAAAAGGAGGGAATTGATGTGGTAGTGTTACACATTCTTAATGTTAATTAATTGGTCCTGCTTGCTGTCTGTTACTTACAATGACTCTGACTGGTTAAAATAAATGCTGAGGCCTGACCCTGAGCAAAGACAGGGAAAGGTGGGACTTCCTGAGATTAGAACAAGAAGCCTGCACTTTAGACAGAGGATTAATACATTCCATCCAGAAGCAGGAAGAAGGAAGCACACACCATGGGTTAGAAAGAAGAATTTCATTCCACATGACCAGGAACATCAGCATATTGTGGAGAATGGCAGTCCAAGGGGACCTATGTATATATAGGGTCATATTTGGGTAATAGAATTAAGAGCTAGCTTAGATGGGCCAAGATTGTCCAATTCAGGCAAAGGCTTGTTAAAATCCATGTGGTATCTCTGTGTTCTCATTTAAAATGGTGGCTTAAAAATTAATGGTTCCAAATCAATTAACAATAATCTAAATACTGGTTAAATATTTTAATTAGCCATTTTTCTACAAGCTTTCAAATGGACTTGAACTAAAAATTGCATTTTTAAATGAGTAACAAAGACATTTTCAATGAAATAAATTATTTTTGTATCAGTCGTTTATTTTTATAACCTGGTAAATCTTGGCAAGAACTCTCAGCTGCTCTTGTCTGAAATGGCTTGCACATTTTACTGTGGGGCCTTGTATGTCCCTCTTGGACATATATTCATTTGTCCAACACTAACCTCTCCCAAAAAGTTCACAAATTTCAGAAAATCTTGACTTTCTGCCACTAGAAATGGCTTTTGTGCTGTTACTATATTTCCCAGAGTTAGCATGCAGGCCATTTTGACATCTGACTTGAATATTACCATATTTCTCACCATGCTGGACATTTTGGTCTCTGAGGTTGTTAGTCTTCCATTTCTTTGTAATGGTTAAACTTACCACAATTAAAACAGGAGTGTTTTGACATCTGAGGTGTTTGGTGGTTACTGGGAAAGCTAATGGTGGTAATCTCCTAATCCTAGACTGTT
>CAJQZJ010032660.1:3948448-3960187 GCA_907164525.1 Lophiomys imhausi | reverse complement strand
ACTCCTCCAAATCCTGTCTCCTCCACAGCATTAGATATGAAATTACCCATTATGCTTTGCCTTACATCTGGGCTCCACTTATAGCAAGGCAGTTTTTAGTATTTTTATTACTAAACTTCATTATACACTCTCATTTATTGAATACCCGTACCTCCCTACCAGCACTTGTTCCTCCCAACACCCCAACATTATGAAGGGAGAAAAAACGTTACAGGGAGAAATGATGGAGTTCTTTTCTGGCTCCTTCCTGGTGATTAGGGTCATAGGGTTCTTTTGAGGGCAATACCAGTCTCAGTAGAAGTCCAACAAACCAGGAGACAGCACCAGGAAGAAGATGAAGAAGTAGTAGTTTGGGGGAATAACAACAGCTGAGAAAGTAGCCACCACTTTCTTCTTTGTGGCCCTTTCTCCTCTTTGTGCCTCTGTTTTCCTACTTCTTTGTAGAGCCCCCTTCTCTTCAGGACTCTGGCTTTTTATCCCTTTCTCAAGTCCTCTGAGTTAAACTCACTCAGCTGGCTAAGCCACACACCTGCTAGCTCTTTATATCTATGTCTGAAGCAGCCTCACACCTGGAATTAAACAAAAACATTCTCAGAATTGGTTATTTCAATAAACTCATACAACCTTTCATTTTCTATATTTGTTAAGTTATTATTTCAAATTATGTTTTTACATAGTATGCTAGACCCTTCTTTAATTGACATAACATTATTAATTGAATGGTGAGATTGGCAACATATTTTTTTAATAAGCAAGGCTAAAATGTTCCTCTGAAATTACTAAAGGTAACAAATAAGTGAATTAGTCCATGTATGATGTTTCTCCTACACGATAAAGAACAGATTATTCAAATTATATTGGCATACACTTGGGAATACAATTAGTAGGAGAAAACATGGAGTCATGTGAACTGGTTAAATGAATAAATCAAAATTTTCACCTGAAAAAGTAATTTGTTTAAAAATACTTTTAAAATATACTCAATTCTCAGAACTTGCTTGTTTGTCATAAGATGATCACTGCATAGTTCATATAATAGATATGGGTATTTCTATAACCACTGGGTAAACAGGGGTGAAGAAAATAACTTTAGTCAATTCCCCTTGGGAGTTTTGAAATGAAATGCTTCAAAAATAAAAATTACAAAACCAATCAGATATATTACATAACACATTAAGAAAGTACATGAGAGTCAGTTTTCTGACTCATGAATACAAGCAAGAGTTTGTTGGGTTGGTTAAAAGTAGGAAACTACTGAAATTTAGAAGCTCTATGAGGTTAAGTGAGCAGTGGCAAGACATCTATACCCAAAAATATATGTTGCCTCCTGTTACACACTAAATTGTGTTTGCTGTAGGTTGTAAAATATATATTTAAAACCACCAAGAAATTTTGAAGAAAGAATTTCTTTTTGCTCTATAGCATTTATTACAATACCCCATAGCTATATTTTGAAGTCATTTTTTCTTCTATTGTTTAATTCAATTTTTAAGCTCAAGAACACATTTAAAAATGAATGAATTACATTTTGTGTTGTGAATTCATATTACCTATTACTTTCAAAGGAGTATCTTAAATTCAAAAACCCTAAGAGCAATTTACAACTTTGGTGTAAATAAGAATAATCTAATTAACCCTAGCATCTTTGAGCATTCAATGTGAATAATTTGTTCATAAAGCAAAATGAATTGGTGTTAATGATGAAGAAAATACAGGCTACAAGTCCTGGAGACACCAAGTTATTTTATTTTCCCTTAGTTGGGAAATGTTATATATAAAATAAAGTACTCTAAATAGTTTTTGTGAGTAGTTATCTTGACTACTGAGAATTTATTATGACATATTTTCAGTCTAATTGCATAATTGTCTTTTTCTGATTGGTTTTTTTGTTTTGTTTGTTTTTTGAGATATAGTTCTCACTTTGTAGTCCATGGTGGAATTGCTCTTGCTTTAACACACCCACTCAAAATACTGGGCCTATGTGCCTGAGCCACAATATCTATTTTTATATTTGTTTATCTGAAGTACATGGCTAGCCTCTAACCCTCAATCTAGATAACTGAGACAGAAAGATTTTGCTCATTATGAACATTTGTGGTAGGTTTAGTGTTATCATATACTAGCATGAGGAATGCAAAAGCCTGGACTTTAAGATAAAAGACTTACTTCTGAGGTGACATGTCCTTGGGAACTTGCCAAAGACTTGGACCTCTTTGATCTATTTTAGGACTGGGAGCAGGACATACCCTCTGAGGTGCCTGCCCTCTGGAGGAAGTCCCCTGTCATTTGACAGCCCTCCTCAAAAAAAAATATCTGAATGACATGCCCTGAGGCACTTACCCACATCTTCGGACCACCTGTGAATTCATACTCCTCTACAAAAAGCTTTTTTGAAAAAGACTGAGCCCAGGGGCATAACTTGAAAAGTTCATGAAAGATTCTGCCGACAGGTGAAGATATTTAAAGTAGGATTCATGTGGATTGAGGGCTTGCGCTCTCTCTCCTTTCCCTGACTCACTCAACAACATTTCCTTGACCCGCAGAAAAACACACATCACAATCTCATCATAATATTTCACCCTCTGATGTTGACCCGTTTCAGATCTAGAGAGGAGAGGGATTCTCCTTGAGATTCAGGAGTGCTTTGAATCAGAGCTCCAGGACTTTGGGTCTTTGCAGGCCATAAGCATCTGAATAGGTGAGCTGCCTGGGAAACTTTCATATGTTAATTGGTCTTAAGACCAGGAAAGCAAAGAACAAAATTCAGAGACTTTAAGAGACTTTACACATACACCCAAATGTCTCCTCACGGAATCATAAGGAAGTTTCCTCATCTATGTTCATAGCAGCCTTATTTGTAATAGCTAGAAACTGGAAACAACCCAGATGTCCCTCAAGTGAAGAATGGGTTAAAAAACTGTGGTACATCTACACAATGGGGTATTATTCAGCTATCAGGAGCAATGAAATTATGCAATTTGCAGCCAAATGGATGGCACTAGAAAAGCTCATCCTGAGTGAGCTAACCCAGACTCAGAAGGATGAATATCGCATCTATTCACTTATAGTAGGATTTTAGCTATATAGTAGAGGATATCTGTACTACAACCAACACACCAAAGGGAACATGGACATAGACTTTTTATTTATTTATTTATTTATTTATTTATTTATTTATTTTATTCTTCTTTATCTGTTTGTCAGCTTATTTGTTTGTTTGGTTTTTTAGTTCTCTCTCCCTGGCAATGAGACACTTTTCACCGGTGATACTTCCTCGTAGACCCCCACTGCATGAGGAGGCTCCTGGCCCTCATATGACCTATGAACTGGGGTAAGGGACTGTTATATAGGGGCACCCACTCCAGAGAAGCAGGATGGAAGGATCAGGGGATAAAGAAAAAAAAAAAGAAATGTGAAGTTTCGGCCTTTGGCTACTAATTGTCATAAACTGTTTAGGATAATTAAGAATTTTAAACTAATAGTCACGCAAGCCTGTCATTTTGTTAGGTGCTATGACAGTCTACTATAGCTATTTTCTAAGCTAATCAAAAATCAAGTTGCAAAGAGACAAGCAACATTTGCTTATCCTAATATAAGAGATAGATAGGGCCTCTTCAAAAACTTCAAGAGATCTGCAGAATATGGCATTCAAAGATGTTTGCTTAAATTTAATTTTTTTTTTGATATCGAGACATGTCAACTCCTGACAGCACCCCCTATTCTACTCCAAGTAGAAGATGAGCATCGAAGAATCTCCAGTGGGAGATGATTGAATTAGTCGCAAGCCTATCTCTTGGCAGAAAAAAACCCTTGCTCCAACTGTAGACAGAATGTTGTCCAAAAAGGACAAAACTTGGAAGTAGGTAAGTCAACAGCCTAGCTCTGCCAAGACAGGGTAGGCAAGTCTTTCATAATTCATGCTCTACAATCAATGTTTGTCAGAGAAACGGGGCCAAACACTGAAGATCGATGCTGTAATATATGGAGAGAAAATGGGAACTGTCCAGGCAGCCACTGGTATGTCATTTCTTAGTTTTGGAAGATGCAGGCCCTGCACTTCCTATAAAATCAGGCATATTTATCCCTCTCAGGTCTCTGAGTTGGTTGAAGAATAGATAGCTAGAGTCTCATAGTTAAATTTTGAGTGTTTAGGAATCAAGAAAGTGCCCTGGATCTAAGAAGATGTTTCTAAAATTGTGATGCAATTTAGTATGAAAACTGAGTTAGATATAGAACTTTAAACTCATGGAGACAGATAGTAGAACATTAAAGACAGGTGCCAAATACATATGGACTGGACAATGGGAATGTATGCTAAGCCATATAACTCTTATAATTGTGGCCTAATTACCTCTGTTGTTGTGAATTGTATTTATTATTATAAGAGAAAGAGCCATTTATTGGACTGAAAGGGGGAGCTGTTGGGAGGAAAAAGATATATCTTAAACTTAAAGAAAAAGGATGGGGATGGGTGGGTTGAGGTGGAAGAGAGTGGGAGGCTGGGAGGATTGAACTGGAGGGGGGAGTAGGGAGGGGATTGCGATTGAGATGTAACTTGAAAAAAAATAAATTAATTAATTTAAAAAAGAGACTTTAAAACTGAAAAATTTTATGTAGACTAGCATCAGAACCCATGTTCAGAGAAAAATATCCTTTTGAGAAACCTTAGGTTAATGTTAAATGCTTGTATTATAGGTACTAAGAAGTTTTAGGTGCTAGGTTTCAGAGTTAGGATTTGGATCTAGGATTTTGGAATTTTATAGACAATTGTTAGGTAATTGTTAAGTATTAATAAATATATGTGATAAATAAAAATTTACTGTTACAAACATTAAGCATTCTTTCTTATTGTTTGCTTTATTTTATTTGTTTTGTATTGTTTTCAAGACAGTGTATTGTTGTGAAGTCCAATCTGGCCTGGAACTTGTTTGCCCTTCTCTTGAGTGTGATGTCACAGGTATGCCATGCCTCACTCACCACAGTTAAATACTTTCTATTGATACTGATACCAGGTCTAAGGGTTGAACTAGTTTATAATCCTCTTATAATTTATTGGAATGTACTACAAAATAGCTTGTGAAAATTCAGTTAGTTCATAGGACTGATCACCATTGCTCAATAACTCAGTTTCGTTAAAGAAAATTTGATTTAGTTATGCTTTTGTGCAAAGATATAACACAAGAGCAAACTGAAACTCATTGTCCCTGTGCAACAAACAGTCACATCAGTAAGTGTTTTAAAAGTACATATTTTCCACCAGAATAATAGAATTGCTATATTATACAAAAGAAATATACTTTGGAGTAATAGACCAAGTGTCATATGTGTGACCATACTCATATAATGTATATAAGACTTAACTTTTCTGAAAGTAGAGGCCAACATGTATTTCCGCATTAGTCAGGAAAAAGTAAATTATATTATATGTCTAAAAAAAAAAACCAATCTTTTCACTAAAATTTCAATTGAAACAGAGAGAATGAACATTTTTCCAAGATTCATGGGCTAAAATCTGCCCACAGGAAAGACAATTGAGAACTGCATGCTGCTTGTTAAGGTAGCTGTGGAGAAAAGTGTGGAGGCAGATGCCCCTTCTTTTTAAATAGACCTCTTTTTGTTTCGATGTTCATACAGGCCATGTCCCCAGAAGCACAGTGCAGGCTTATTGAGTATCCAGTATAACAAGAAAAATGTATCCCTCTTCAAAGGCTGGGGATTTCCAGTTAGTGAGAGATTTGGAATTGCTAGCTAGTCCAAACCGGGATCTCAGCTGAGATGTAAGCTATCTGTGTATACAGTCTGGTCAATTCCCAGAGAGACTTCTGGGACAGCAGGAACGAGCAGGAAGCTTATGTACAGGTCCATAAAGTGGCAGGTTATCATGCTTATGTGTAGAAAGGATAAATCTTAGACACATCACAGTCTCTTAGAAGAATATGGGGTGTGTCACAGTTATATAGTTGCATTTCGAAGACTCTAGTTTACTTATTTTCTTCCTGATACCTTTTAATTTGTCCCTTTTCTTTTCACTTTTATATAATGATTTTCTTGGCGTATTTTGGTGTGTTCATTAAAGTATCAAAAGACTTTGCCCCACCATCCATTTTAATATCGTAGCTCATCAGGGATTTCCTGACACCAGATTTTACACTGTGTATTCAGTTTATGCCTTCACAACCCCTACTATAAATAGCTCAGATAGGTTAGAATTGTTTCTCTCAGTGAGTAGAAATAAGATGGCTCATGCACTTTGGATAGGTTCTGTAGCACTCCCACCAAGGACACAGATGGTATAGTCATAAAGAGAACTTGTGGGCAGGATTTTCTTTGTTCAAAGAGGTCTTGCATCCCAGGAAGATAGGCCCAATACCCTTCAGATTTTTAGAGATAGTTGTAGTGTTTTTCTTTTTCTTTTCTTCTTATTGCCTTTGATGTTCCTTTTTGGTCTGATGATTGAAGAATCATATATGTATATTAGATACAATTTTTTAAGACCAGGAATACCTTTGTTGGAAAATCACTATGCAATTGACATCAGATTAGATAGGCTGAGTGTTGACTCATACTTGAGGAGCTGTTTGTTTGTTTTTCTAAAAGAGGTTGTCATACTGTTACCTTAATTCAATTAGAAATATGGCATAAAATTCTAAGATTCAAAATACAAGTATTAAATTCACTGGCTTAGAAATCATTTTCACTTGGATCTAAGACCACTAAAACCACAGTAAAGACATAATAGATGTGCTTTAAGCACATTACTTGGTGAATGTGATATTAAATTGAGTAAATGTGTGAAATCTCTGCAGAAAATATGTGAGAAGAAAGAATGAATTTTAGACTGCCACATAATTCCTCAGAGCCATGAAAATAAGCACTAGCTATGAGTCTGAATAAAGCCAAGTCACCACTAACCAGAACATTCTATTGGGTAATTTCATATGCTTCAGTAATTATATTTTGCTGGCTGCCTCTCAGTGACTCTGTTAGATTGTCCATTGACAAATACTGTGTACTTTTAGTACTTTAGAGATTATTAATTCAAATGGTTACAGGTGAACCTTGAGATTCTATAACCTGGGAACAGTAGAGTAAAGAGGCCTTAGAGTAGCAGTGATAGAAGGTATTCTTTATTGTTATACCTAGTGGATAGGTATGCATCTGCTTATGTCATATCACATGGTGGACCATAAGTCATCATCTGGTGGATGTAAAGATGTTTCAAGCAAAAACTGTCACTGAAGCTAAAATCACAATATAAAATGCTTTATGAAGTTCAGTACTTCATGTTTCCTAACATAGACTAAGTCACTGGATAAATGTATTCATTTAAATTCATCCAATATCAGGAGCCCCTACCTGCTCCTTGTAAAAAGATTAAGTTATTTACTAGTATTTAGATTATATTTAGTTGGTTAGGTGGTTGTTAATCCTTAACAACACATTATAAATGAGCACACACACACCACATGGATTTTTAACAAGACCTGGCCTGGATTTTAGTCTATCTGAGCTAGCTCATAATTCTATTATCTAAATATGGCCCCATATATACATACATCACTTTGGACTGCTATTCTCCCTGCTATAGTGATGTTCCTGGCCTGTTCCTGGCCATATGGAATGACATTATTTTTTCTAACCCATGGAATTTGTCCTCCTTCTTGCTCTTTGCTGCTTCTCTTTAGGGCATCTTATACTTCATCTACCACTGGAGGCCTCTCTTTCCAAAAGCTTCTCTGCTTCAGAAGTTCACACCTTAGTCCTGCCTACTTCTGTCCTTGCCCAATCTCAGGCCTCAGGATTTATTCAACTAACCAGAGACAATGATTAAACAAAGTAAAAGACAGCAAGCAGGGCCAATTAACATTTAGAATGCATAATATTACCCCATCAGCTCCTAGATTAACACAGATTTAGTTTATAGAACTACTGAAATATTCCCTCAAAGCTTGGTTTTGAGAAATATGAGAACTTACCCACAGAATAGAAGATGTGTTCCTCAATTAGATGTACTATGTTTTGGATCTGATCCTCATTATTTTCACCTCCACTTTTCTGGGCAAAAGAGAAGGTTGTAATTGTGTCATGGCATTCCTTTCTAACATACAATTGATTCCTTATTTCTTATTTGTTTCCAAAATACAAAAGAGGCATGCATGACTATTCATACCATGACAAATAGACCACAGAAGCCAGTTGAAGCCAACCATGTGATTGTACTAAGAGCTGGTTACACATTTCAGCAAATGAATACATGACACGCACTTGTCAAGAGAAGAGGGACTGAAAGTGCATTATTAGGTTTCTTCTCCTGATAGCGGGGACATTTTCACATAGTTTTCAGTGTGGCATCACATATGGCAAAAGGATAAGCAGGATAAACCAGCTTGAGGAAAATTGATACTAATAGGTACATCCTTATTCATAACTACTTTTTTCCAATTATAAAATGTCAAGCAGCAGTTTCTTTAAAAATCTCATAGAGTCATCTCCATATCTCCAAAATCAGCAATACCTAGACAAAAAAAAAATCATACCACAATCATCACAACAAATTCTCAACATTGATTAGAAAACAAGAATCATAATTTGATTGCTCATACATTAATGAATGGATAAACTAAACTGGATGTTATTACAAGAATGTGAGTGAACTGAAGGTTACAGCTGGCTAAAAAGATAACAAGGGACATTATTTTCTTATTATTCTGTATTAAGTGTACCTGTGTAGATTTTCATTCTTGCTAGTGATTCTGTTTCCTTTTGGTCACAGATATCTGTCTGCCCTCTGCCAGTGTTTCCCAATGGACAATCTTTGAAATAATGTGTGATAGGCAATCAGACAATTTAGCTAGTATACAATGAGAGAAAAGCAAATATCTCTTTTCTAATTGCAAAAAGCAAAAACACAGAGAAATGTCTGATAATAGGTAGTTAAGAGATGGATGGAAGACTGTAAGGGAAGATAGATTGATATAAATTAGATTTAGTAAATATCTAGGGGTTTCTGATACAGTTTCTTAATCCAGAGCATGAAGATCAACTTGGCTGTGTGCAATTAGCTTATCAGCTTATGGACAAAAAACAAAGATGAAGTCAGGGGAAACGAGGGGAGTCTCTATAGACTAAAGAAGGAGGAAGCCAAGTGAAACAAGGAGAGACTCCATGGACTAAAAACAAAGTTTATGGCCTGGCATTGTTTTCAGCTGCTAAGTTGGCAGAGCCCAGATTAAGGTGAAGCCAGGTGGAACAAGGAGAGATCCTATTTAAGGACAAGTGGATGGAGCCCAGGGGGCCCCATGCTATTGAGTTCTGATGGTAGTGAGTTATCACATTAGAAAGGACAATGAGTAGTTTGTATCTTCTGATGGAGAAAGTGCTGGTGTACTGACAGCCAGATCTCCCTGAGGAAGAAAGAAGCTGGTGAACAGAAAAAGCCTCAGCAAAGTAGCAAAAGGCCAAGGAGTAAACCCTGTGGCTCAGCTTTTGCCTAGAGGGGTGTGACCTGTCCAAACAGTGTCCTGAATGGAACTATGGCCAGCTTTAAAAACTGAGGCAGAGGGACAGAGTTGCTGATACAAAGGAAATGAGTTGGGCTACAGACAGCTGAGGTCTCCCAGAGAGAAAAAAGCCTCAAGTCATATTTAAGGTGAAACTACCATAGCCAATTTACGCTGATGGATCTGCATCTAAGATATTCCAGAGAAAGACTGCTAAGTGCATTAAAAGGTCTACCCCAGAGACTGTGTTCCCGATGACTGAGGACCTGCCCCAGAGACTGTATCCTGTTGAGGGAAGGTCAAATATCATTGCTTCTGATAGGTTGAATTCAATGATGAGATCTGGTTACCACCCCTTCTTGATTGGTTAATAAAAGTCGCTTATGGACATTAGCAAGGCAGAAAGAGTATAGGAAGGCGGGACTTCCTGAGATTAGACAGGATACCTGGGCACACACACACAGGGAGTCACAGAAGGAGACAGACGTCTGGAGAATGCTGGAAGGTAATCACAGGCACAAGGCCATTGGGATAAGGTGATCACGGTTAATTTAGAGTAGCTAATTGAGAGTCTGCCCAGCTAAGGGCTAAGCGTTAAAACATTAAAAGGTCTTGGTGTATTTAATTATTGGGGAAAACTGTGGCGGCTTATAGGCCCTCAGCCCAAGAGGTTCCAGGCCATTGGACTTCCAGACTCCTGGACTCCCCTCGAGCCCAGGTGAAGCTCCCACCAAGCTGCTGGTAATTCTACTGGCATAATATGACAACGTATATTAATTAACAGAGTTTGGTTACAGGTAGTGTAGGCCACCCTTGGTCCTGGGGGCTCTTTCTCTAGGATAAGTTAGGCAAACTGGTTAAGGCATGTGGGCCAAGCCGCCTGCTCCTCTGCCAAGCTGCTGGTTACTCCTCCAGCCTAATATTACAGTTTATATTTACTAATAACTACTATAATTAATTAATTTGTAGTTTCAGGTGGCACGCCATATGGTGAGGCATCATGGGAAATTTGATTTTCAAAACTATAGAGAAAACTGCAGGTTTTGAAACTATGATGCCAGTTGTTGACAATATGTCAATGTTTACTGCTGACCTCTGTACTGTTTTTCAATCAGACCAGATGTTTTATGTTGTTTACTTTTTTTCTTTTATTGGTTTGTCATAAGGGAGAAGTTTGTTACACAATTAAAAAGTATGGAAATGCAGTTTGAGGACCTTAAGAAAATTCTGAGAGGGCAGGAGACTGGAACTGAGAAAATGCCAAATTCTTTTCTAGCTAGGTCTCCACAGCCACCTCATGTACCAGTAGAAAATCAGGAAGGTAATGGTGCTAATGTGGAACCATGTGAGCCCCCAGAGGAGCTGTGTGGTACTATACAATCACCATCAGCTTTTCCAGTTATGTTTCAATTTAGGTCTGATAATA
The DNA here is from genome assembly GCA_907164525.1 of Lophiomys imhausi. Lineage (NCBI taxonomy): Eukaryota > Metazoa > Chordata > Mammalia > Rodentia > Muridae > Lophiomys > Lophiomys imhausi. Next base: position 3,949,261 of record CAJQZJ010032660.1, on the reverse strand, counting down.
ATAATGGTCAGCTCCATCAGGAATTAACATGGCATCCAATAGACATTTTGGATTTAAAAAGATTTAAGGAGTTCATTGTTTCTTATGGAATGCATTCATCATTTGTTAAACAAATGTTAAGTAAATGGGCTATACAAAATAGAATCATTCCCCAAGATTGGAAGGAACTGATATCAGCTGTGCTAGAAGGTAGCCAGCATTTACAATGGTTATCATGGTGGAGACAGGAAGCCACAAAATTAGAGCAATAAAATATGGCAAGGGGAATAAATGTCACAACCCACCAAATGCTTGGTGAGGGACCTTATGCTGACATAAGGTTACAGACTCAATTTGAAGATGTTGTGATAGAACAATGTTGTGTTATAGCTCTGAGAGACTGGAATATGGTTGCTGAGGCTGGGAAAAGATTTACTCCATTTACTAAGATAATACAAGATCCTTAGGAAAACTTCTCAGACTTTTTAGGGAGATTAACTTCAGCTGTGGAGAGAGATGTAGATAACCCTAATGCCAGACAGGATTTGATAAATGCCTTGTTATATGAAAATGCAAATGCTGAATGTCAAAGGGCAATTAGACCATTGAAAGTTCAAGGAGCCCCAGTAGATGAATCGATAAGAGAAACAACTGATATTGGTTTTCAGGAACATCATACTAATATCATTGCACAGGCCGTTGCTAGGGCTCTTAATGAGTGCTTTAAAAATGGTGAACTTGGTCATTTCCAAAGTTATCATAAGGCTGAAACCTCTAGAACTCGAAATGATAGGTGCTTGGACTCTGCAGAACATGGTCGACAAAAGAAATGAA
>CAJQZJ010032660.1:3894627-3948048 GCA_907164525.1 Lophiomys imhausi | reverse complement strand
CCCCCCAAAACAAGGTGAATCATAGGCCATCATCCAACCAGAGGGAAACAAACAGGCAGGAAGAACAAAATTAACTATTGCTGATCTTTTACATGCTACTGATGGTACTGCAGCTTTAAATATGACCAGAGATGAATCTAAAACATTATCCAAAACAGATGAACGTTATATGTTAAGCACTGGTGTTTATGGTCCCTTAAAATCAGGGACAATAGGATTAATATTTGGAAAAAAATGGATAAACTTGTCAAGAATTCTTTATTCATCCAAGTATTATAGATGGAGAATTCAAAGAAGAAATTAAAATTATTTGGAAAAAGATGACATAATGTAGGGGACAAAATTGCCCAACTACTGCTGTTTCCTTACACCAAGGGCAAGGTTTTTCCAATAGATAGAACAGGAGCAGTTGAAAATACTGAAAAATGTGTGTATTGGCAAACAATGGTGAGTGATAAGAGACCAAAATTAAAAATACAAATGAATGGTATTGAAATAGAAGGATTGCTTGACACAGGAACTGATGTTACTATCTTCTCACGGGAGTCTTGGAATCCAAACTGGTCACTTCAAAAGGTTCCTACATATTTTATAGGAATTGGTAAGATATCACATGCAAAACAAAGTGTACTATGGCTTAACTGTGTGGGACCAGAAGGGCAAAGAGGGAAGTTGAGACCTTATGTGGCTGATGTACCCATAAATTTAAGGGGAAGGCATCTCTTACAACAATGGTGTACTCAAATTAATATTCCTGCAATGCCAGATATAACAAATGATGAAATGATAGATGCCTTTGAGGAAGGTATTGATATGAGTACTCAACAACAATTGCAAGCTATGTCTAGTGTCCAAACACAGGACACCCCAGAAATTGAGATTATAGATACTTTTGAGGAAGGTATTGATATGAGTACTCAACAACGACTGCAAGCTATGACTAGTGTCCAAACACAGGAAACTCCTGGTATTGAGTTTCCAAATTTAGACTAGGGGCCACTGTTGAAATTACAAAAGCCCTACCCTTGAAATGGCTATCAATTAAACCAGTGTGGCAAGAGAAATGGCCCATAACAAAGGAAAAATTGGTGGCTCTTGAGCAATTGGTAAAAGAACAGCTGAAGGCTCCTGATATAGAAGAGTCTACCAGCCCATGGAATTCTCCTGTGTTTCTGGTAAAAAAGAAATCAGGTAAATTGAGAATGGTGACAGATTTAAGAGCTGTGAATAGAGTAATTAAACCTATGGTTCCTTTGCAGCCTGGTATACCTTTACCTTCTCTATTACCAAAGTCATGGCCTTTAATAGTAATTGATTTAAAAGACTGCTTTTTTCTCAATTCCATTCAATAAAAATGATTGGGAAAGGTTTGCTTTCTCTATCCCTACTCTTTTTTATTTAAAGTTATACATTTTCTTTTCTTTTTTTAATTTATTTTTTATTTCTTCAAGTTACATCTCAATCGCAATCCCCTCCCTACTCCCCCCTCCAATCCGACCCTCCCACCTTCTTCCTCCTCAACCCCCCATACTCTTCCCTTTTTTTTAAGTTTAAGGTATATCTTTCCCAAACAGCTCCCCCTTTCAGTTCAACAAATGGCTCTTTCTCTTATAACAATAAATACAATACAAAACAACAGAAATAATTAGGCCACAATTATGAGAGTTATATGGCTTAGCATATATTCCCAATGTCCAGCCCATACATATTTGGCACCTGACTTTATCATTCTACTATCTAACCATCTCCATGAATTTAAAGTTCTATATCCAACTCAGCTTTCATCCTAACTTGCATCACAATTTTAGAAGCATCTTCTTTGATCCAGGGCACTTTCTTGATTCCTAAATAACTCTAAATTTAACTATGAAACTCTAGATATCTTGTCTTCAACCACTTCAGAGACCTGAGAGGGATAAATATATCTGATTATATAGGAAGTGCAGGGCCTGCAGCTTCCAAAATTAAGAAATGACATACCAGTGGATGCCTGGACAGTTCCCGTTTTCTCTCCATACATTAGAGCATCAATCTTCAGACATTTGGCACCATTTCTCTAAGAGACATTGATTGTAAAGCAGGAATAATGAAGGACTTGCCTACCCTGTCTTGGCAGAGCTAGGCTGTGGACTTACCTGCTTCCAAGTTTTGTGCTGTTTGGAGAGCATTCTGTCTACAGTTGAAGCAAGGGATTTTTCTTGCCAAAAGATAGGCTTGCCACTAATTCAACTGTCTCCAATTGGAGATTCTTCGGTGTTCATCTTCTACTTGGAGTAGAATAGGGGGTGCTGTCAGAAGCTGACATATCTCAATTTCAAAAAAAATCTTAAGTTAAGAAAACATCTTTGAATGCCATATTCTACAGCTCTCTTGAGGTTTTTGAAAACTACCTATCTATCTCTTATATTTGGCTAAGAAAATGTTGCTTGTCTCTTAGCAACCTGATTTCTGATTAGCTTAGAAATAACTGTGATAGACTGTCCTAGTCCCTAACAAAATGACATGCTTGAATGACTATTAGTTTGCATTTCTTAATTATCCTAAACAGTTTATGACAGTTGGCAGCAAAAGGTCAAACCTTCACATTTAATTTTTAAGCATCACCTAGGTACAATACCTTAAAAAGAGTTAACCTTAATTTTGTATCAATATACAAAGATCAATACCAATGTAGCCCAATAGAATCTTAATTTTGCAGCAATATACAAAGATCAATACCAACTTAGCCAAATATAATCTTAATATTGTATCAACACACAAAGGTATATGGGCATATTCAATAATCTGTCCTATTTTCTTGATCATTCCTATATTATGTCTATGTCCCATTTTTTTCTCAAGTCTATTCACACATACATAGGAAAGAAAGAAGGATACAGAAATTAAAAAGAGATAAGTCCCTGGGTCTAACCTCCAAAACCTATTTAACGAGACCATTTAACAGCTTATATTCTCTCTCCCTAAATAACCAGATTATCTATAACCCATCAAATGACCAAAGTGGGGGGGGGAAACACCCACCCCACCTTCTGGAGATGGGATGGTGCTCTCTTAAAATGACTTCCTTTTGATTTGGGATGTAGTAAACCTGTTTGGGGCACTAATAAGAATAGAAAAATTGTCAAAAATATTAATAGAATCAGTTGATATTCAGTTTTTTTGTGTGCTCAGCTATTTAAATGTCCTAAGAAGTTTGTAGACAGAAGGTGAACTTTGTGGAGCCTGACTGAATCCACCTTGAAAAAAAAAGAATCCATTTTGTATTAAGTTTGACTCAATACTGACCACCAATTCCAGAACAACAATAAAATGTACGTGACCTTGTATTCCAGGGGTGTTCCCTCATCATCACCAGACAGCTCACTTTGAGAAAGCACCCAAAAAGTCTAAACAAGCTTTCTGGTGGTCAAGCTGACCTCAGCTGATTAGTCAGTAACAAGAAGCCAATCAGAAATGGACATGACGAGCTACCCAAATGCCATCCAATAATATGATAAAGAACCTGCTTCTTTGTCTCAGTCTCTATATAAACTTTGTACTTTTGGGTCTGGGGGCTCTCAACTTGAACTGATATGTCAGTGAGTGTTGAGAGTTCAAGCTCTGAGCTTGGATAAACAACCCTCGTGTATTTACATTGGAGTTGGCTCCTAGGTGGTCTTTGGGGTCTTGAGAACCAGACAGAGCATTTGGGGGCTCATTCAGGATCCCCAAGGTCACCAGGATTCTTTCCCAGAGGGTTCAACCTGGCCGGTATGTCTCTGTGTGCCTGTCTCTATATATATGTCTCTCTGTGTACTTGCGAAAAACAAGGTGCCATTCCTGAATTTCCAGTAGATTGGTATTGACATTTACATTTGGAGGTCCCATCAAGATCTTGGGGACCCTGAATCACTAGAACATACAATGAGATGGAGGTATGAGCTCATTATTTGTCTAGTCTAACTCTCTGTCTATGTTGTCTGTGAGACTGCTTGTCTCTGTTTTCATTGTGTGGAAAGTTCAAGTTTGGCATGTTTTCAGAATCTGCATGAAATTCTGAACTGATTTATTGTTTCTGAGTCCATTTGCTTTTGTTTGTGTTCTGTGGTTTGGCTTATTTTGCCTTACTTTTGGTTTTCTTCTTGGTTTGCTGAGTTCAGAAATACTGTGATTTGTGTGTGTCAGATAATGCACAATTGGATTGCTTGTGGTACGTGTTCTGGGTTTGTATGTGTCAAATAACGTACACTGTTTCTGGTTTCTCTGTGTCAGATAATTCAGGCGACTAATGCACAGTAGAGCAGATGTGCCTGTTGTCCTGCCAGTTACGGGAGCCTGGAGAATGCTCCAGCTCCCTCTGAGAAAGAAGGGGGAAGAGGTTCCTCCCTTCTTGCCTGGATCTCCAGTGGCAGTGGGGGAATAGGAACTGGTCTTGCCTAGCCAGTTGTTGCATGGAGCTTGGCACTGTCTCACTGTTGTGCTGTGCACTATATAATCTATGTGATTGTTTCCTTGTTTTGGTCTCAGACTAATTTGAGCTGATGTTCCAGGCTTGTTCAGAATCTTCCTGGGCAACTTTTATGTGTTGGTTTTATGTTGTCTTCTTGTTTATGTTTTTATCGGTGTCTTTCTCTGAATCCATGGGAACACCCTTAGACCTTGGCTGCCTTTCTGCTGTGTCACACTGAGATTGATCTCCCTTCTCCCTCACTCTGCACACCTGGCCAAATTGGGGAAAGAAATGGGGACTCCCCGATCTTCCCCTGCCAAAATCATTGGAGGGGATAAGGCCCTCCTCTCCACCAGGGCAGCTCTGAAATTCCAATTGTCAGCTAACAGAAAAGACTCCCTAAAGTGAAAGCTGCCTTGAGCTGGGCCAGTTATGGGGTCACCCCTCTTCCCCAAGGCAGAAATGAAAACTAAACAGGCTTAGAGAGGTTTGCTACCATCAAGAAAGATAAAAAGGGTCCCACAAGGACAAGCGCTACAAAGTTTGCTTGTTGAAAAATGTAACAAGGATAAAAAAAAAGTTTACTGGAGGATGTTGATATAAACAAAAGTTTGGCCATGAAAGCATATATATGTCAGAGAAAACACAGCTTGGATTTAATTATGCTTTGTAATTTGAGATAAAAAATTGTTCAGAATGTCTGATTTCTGAGTACACCTAGATAATTAATTATTTGGACAGAAGCAGATATTAAAAAAAGATAAAAGGGGATCGAAGATGGTGGTGGCCTGCATGGACCATTTTGAATGCATGAAAAAACAGCCATTAAGCCACAGGGTTATAAGATGCCAAGCAACAATCTGAGTGACTCAAACCCACTGAGTTTGACCCAGCTACCCAGGGACTATTAAAAGTCCCTGGGCAGGACTCTTCTCCCCTCTCTCGGGCACTAGGCAAAACATACCAATGGAAGACAATGAACCCGGGAATCTGGAATCCTCACCAGGAGAGGGACAGTGTAAGATCAAGTACCCAGCGGGCAGATTACTCACCAGCCTCCTGGGCCCCCAGATCCCATGCAGGTGTCCCGGCTATTTAGCAAAGGGTTACGGACCAGGTGGAGTGAAATACACTCTTAGCAAAGCCACAGTGGCAGGACAGTGCAGCAGGACAGCACGGCAGCCCGGCGCAGTGGCCAGTGTGCCCAAAACATTTTGAAAAGTGCAAGCATATTGGTGCTTCCCCAGAGGGGTGTTGGACATACATACAGGCCCCTCTATTGGATTTACAGTCACTGGGAAAAACATTGCAGCTGGACTGAGCAACAGGATACACTTCCAACAGCAGTTTACACTGCAGCTCCACTACAGTGTACCAGAACTTGGAAGACAGTGGCTCCAATTGCCAGTATACAAAGTCAGCTCCATACAGACATAGGTGGAGTGGTGATAGTGGCTGAAAGGTGGGTGGCCAGGTTGGAAGGCAGATTTGTTCTCCACAGGGTCCAAGCCCTGGGCAGTTTGTGGGGTTAATATCAAACTCTTTTGCTAGTGCTGGCCATTCCTGTGGGAAACCAGAGCTTAAGCATATATAGTTCCACCCCTGGAACAGTGAAATTTTGGCCTGGGGGCAGTGCTGAGCCACTCATCTTAAGGGCATGGAGTCAGGTCCTTTCAATACTCCAATGGGAAGTCTCAACCCCCAAACTTGGGACCTCCTGAGTCCACAGAATCTGTGCCTGGACACACAGGACCATATCAGCAGAGCTGCTGCATGCTGAATACTCAGTGTGCAACATAGAGAGCTCTGACTTGTGAGCAGTGAAACAATCCTGGGCCATCCCTCATTGCCTGGGAGTGGGCTGTAACAGCTCACAGTGCTTCTGGCTATTAGATTCACATTGACCCTGAGAATCTCCTGAGAACAGCTGGGGAGGACAACAACACGGTCCCAACACGTATGCTGCAGATGAGCTACAACCCCACCCAACAGTCTGTGGCCTACCAACCACCTGCACTGTCATCTCTACTAAGACAAGTTGGATGCCAGGAACCTACAGGAACACATCCCATCATAACCCATCACCTGAGTCCCCAATTGGGACAAAACAGGAAGAGGTGAGCTCTGGGAGACACACTGAGAACCTCCACACAAGGCCCCACCCAGACAGTGGAAAGTGACAGATCACCAAGCAATAATACTGTTACTCCAAAGCGCCCCCTTTGGCACCAAGCCCAGAGGGCAACAGGAACAAACAGCTAAGAATATTCAAATAGCAAAAGGACAGCCAAAAAACAGAACCAACAGAAGTCAGGGGAAAATGACCCCAACAAAATGCAAATATGATAGTACAGAAAGCCCTAACCACTTCACCACAGCTGAAACACATGAAAACGACAATTCTACATTATGGAATGTGATAGAGTCCTTTCAAGAAGAATTTAAATCTATGAAGGAATTCACAAAGTTCCCAATTTTACAAGCAAAAGCACTGGATATTACCATTAGAGAGTTCTAAGCCAAAGTGGCTCAATTTGAACAGGAAACAGACAAGGCAATGAAAGATTTTAAAGAGATGAAAGATTTCCAGGAAAAGACAAGCAAATTGGGGCAGGAAATGTACAAAACGAATAACAATTTTGAAGATATGAAAATGGAAATGGAAGCAATAAAGAAAACACAGTCAGAGTTAGGAGTGGAAGTGGAGAATCAAGGGAAGAGAACAGGAACTAAGGACATGAGTATCAAAAATAGAATACAAGAGATAGAAGACAGGATCTCAGGTAAGGAAGATTCAATGGAAGAAATCAGTACAATATCCAAACAAAATGAGAAAGCTAAAAAAGTTGTCACCCATAGCATCAAAGAAATCAAGGATTCAATGAAAAGATGTAGGCATACAAGAAAGAGAAGACTCCCGACTCCAAGGTCCAGGAAACATCTTCAACAAAATAATATAAGAAAACTTCCCAAACCTAAAGAAAGAGATGCCAATAAAAATCCAAGAATCTTACAGAACACCAAACAGATTAGATCAGAAAAGAAACTCCTCTCGCCACATAATAATTGAAACTCCAAATATACAGAACAAAGAAAGAATATTAAAAGCTGTAAGAGAAAAATGTCAAGTAATGTATAATGGCAGACCCATCAGAATTACACCTGACTTCTCCTCAGAAACTCTAAAAGGTAGAAGGGCCTGAACAGATGTCCTACGAGCCCCAAGAGAACATAGGTGCCCAGCCAGACTACTATACCCAGCAAAACTCTCTGTCAACATAGATGGAGAAAACAAGATATTCCATGACAAAATCAAATTTAAAAAATATCTACCCACAAATCCAGCCCTACAGAAGATCCTAGAAGAAAAATTCCAACCCAGAGAAGATAACTACACTCAAGAAAGCAGAGGAAACATAAAACTCCATGGCAACTAAACGAAAAGAAACACAGGACAACCACCTACCCCAAAATAATGGGAAATAACAACCTCTGGTCATCAATATCCATAAGCATCAATGAACTCAACTCCCCAATAAAAAGACACAGGCTTACAGATTGGATCCATAAACAAGACCCATCATATTGCTGCATTCAAGAAACACATCTCACTAACAAAATAGACACTATCTCGGAGTAAAGGGCTGGGAAAAGGTTTTCCAAGGAAATGGACCCAGGAAGCAAGCTGGAGTAGCCATCCTAATATCAACCAAAATAGACTTCCAACTGAAGTTAATAAAAAATGACAGAGAAGGGCATTACATACTCGTTAAAGGAAATATTCATCAAGAGGACATCTCAGTATTGAACATCTATGCCCCAAATACAAAGACACTTACATTTTTAAAAGAAACTCTTCTAAAACTTAAATCGCACATTGATCCCCACACATTAGTAGTGGGAGACTTTAACACCCCACTCACAGCATTGGACAGATCATCAAGACAGAAGCGAAACAGAGAAATAATGAGTCTAACCGAGCTCATGAAACAAATGAATCTAACAGATATCTACAGAATGTTTCAGGCAAACACAAAAGATTACATCTTCTTCTCAGCACTGCATGGAACTTTCTCTAAAATTGACCATATATTCAGACACAAAGATAGTCTCAACAGATACAAGAAAATTGAAATAACCCCTTGTATCTTATCAAACCACCATGGAATAAAGAATCAACAGAAAGCCTATACACATGGAAATTGAACAACTCTTTATTGGATGACTACTGGATCAGGGAAGAAATAAAGAAGGAAATCAAAGACTTCTTAAAATCCAAAGAAAAGGAAGGCAAAACATACCCAAACCTATGGGACACAATGAAAGCTGTGCTATGGGGAAAGTTCATAGCACTAAGTGACTTCAAAAAGAAAATTGTGACAGCTCATATTAGAACATTAACAGCTAAACTGTATTAATTGGAAAAAAAAAAAGAAGCGAACACTCCCAAGAAGAGCAGAAGGCAGAAAGTCATTAAACTTAGGACTGAAATCAATAACTTAGAAACAAAAGGAATGATACAAAAAATCAATGAAACCAAGAGTTGGTTCTTCGAGAAAATCAACAGAATAGACAAGTCCTTAGCCAAATTAACTAAAGGACAGAGGGAAAAAAAAAACCCAAATCAACAAAATTAGAAATGAAAAGGGAGAAATAACAACAGACATTGAGGAAATCCAGAGAATATTTAGGTCCTACTTTAATAATCTGTACTCCACCAAATATGAGAACTTAAGTGAAATGGACACTTTTCTTGATAGTTTCCACCTACCAAAGCTAAATCAAGATCAGATTAGCAGATTAATCAGCCCTGTAAGCCCTAGGGAAAGAGAAACAGTCATTAAAAATATCCCAACCTAAAAAAGCCCAGTACCAGATGGTTTCAGCACAGAATTCTAACATACCTTCCAAAAAGAGTTAATACCAATACTCTTCAAACTCTTTCACAAAATAGAATCAGAAAGAACAATGCCAAACTCATTCTATGAGGCCACACTCAACCTGATTCCTAAACCACACAAAGACCCAACAAAGAAAGAAAACTTCAGACCAATCTCCCTCATGAACTTAGATGCAAAAATACTTAATAAAATACTAGCAAATCGAATCCAAGAACACATCAAAAGTATCATTCATCATGATCAAGTAGGCTTCATCCTAGGAATGCAGGGATGGTTCAACATATGAAAATCCATCAACGTAATTCACCATAAAAATAAGATAAAAGAAAAAAATTACATGATTATCTCGGTAGATGTGGAAAAACCTTTTGACAATATCCAACACCCATTCATGCTAAAAGTTCTGGAGAGAATGGGTATACAAAGACCATATCTAGAAATTATAAAGCAATATATAGCAAGCCAGTAGCCAACATCAAATTATAAGGAGAGAAACTTGAAACATTTCCTCTAAACTCACGGACAAGACAAGGATGCCCACTTTCACCGTATCTCTTCAATATAGTACTTGAAGTTCTAGCTAGAGCTGAGAAAGAAATCAGGGAAACAACCCCCTTCACAACAGCCATAAATAATATAAAATACCTGGCAATAACTCTAACCAAAAAAGTAAAGGACATGTACAACAAGAACTTCAAGCCCTTGAAGAAAGAAATTGAAGAGGCCATCAGAAGATGAAAATATCTCCCATGCTCCTGGAAAGGTAGGATCAACATAATAAAAATGACCATCCTACCAAAAGCAATATACAGATTCAATGCAATTCCTATCAAAGTAACAACACAATTCTTTACAGACCTGGAAAAAGCTATTCTCAATTTCAAATGGAACAACAAAAAATCTAGAATAGCTAAATCAATCCTGTACAATAAAAATACATCTGGAGGTATCATCATCCCAGATTTCAAGCTGTACTAAAGAGCAATAGTAATAAAAACAGCATGGAACTGGTATGGAAACAGAACAGTGGATGAATGGATTCGAATTGAACACCCAGAAATGATCCCACACATCTATGGTCACCTAATCTTTGACAAAGAAGCCAAAACTGCACAATGGAAAAAGGACAGCATCTTCAACAAATGGTGCTGGTCCAACTGGATGTCCATTTGTAAAAGAATGAAATTAGACCCGTTCTTATCACCTTGTACAAAACTTAAGTCCAAGTGGAGCAAAGACCTGAACATAAGCCTGGTCACAGTAAATCTACTAGAAGAGAAAGTGGGAAAAACCCTCAAAATCATCAGCACAGGTGACAATTTCCTAAACAGAATATCAACATCTCAGGTTCTAAGACCAACAATCAATAAATAGGACCTTATGAAATTGAAAATCTTCTGTAAGGCAAAAGACACTGTCATTGGAACAAAATGGCAGCCTATAGATTGGGAAAAAATCTTCACCAGCCCCACATCTGACAAAGGGCTAATATCCAAAATTTAGAAAGAACTCAAGAAATTAAAGGCCAAGAAACCAAATAATTCAATGAAAAAATGGAGAAAAGAGCTAAACATAGAATTCACAAAGGAGGAATTCCTGGAGGATGAGAGACACTTGAAGAAATGCTCAGCATCCTTAATCATCAGAGAAATGCAACTCAAGAAGACACTAAGATTCCATCTCACACCTGTTAGAATGGCTAAGATTAAAAGCTCAAATGACCATACATGCTGGCGAGGATGTGGAGAAAGGGGAACCCTCCTCCATTGCTGATGGGTGTGCAAGCTTGTGCAACCACTATGGAGGTCAGTCTGGCGATATCTTAAAAATTTGGAATAGCTCTGCCTCGGGACCTAGCCATACCACTTCTGGGTATACATCCAAATGACTCCTCAACGAATCACAAGGAAATTGCCTCATCTATGTTCATAGCATCCTTATTTGTATTAGCTAGAAACTGGAAACAACCCATATGTCCCTCAACCGAAGAATGGATTAAAAAACTGTAGTTCATCTACACAATGGAATACTACTCAGCTATCAGAAACAATGAAATTATGCAATATGCAGCCAAATGGATGGAACTAGAGAAGCTCATCTTGAGTGATCTAACCCAGACTCAGAAGGACACACATTGCACCTATTCACTTGTAGTTGGATTTTAGATATATAATACATGATATCTATACTACAACTAGCGTACCAAAGGGAAGATGGACATAGACTTCTTTTTATTTTGTTTTTTTTTGTTTTGTTTTGTTTTCTGTCCCTTTCAATGAAACACTTTTCCCTAGTGGTACTGCCTTGTAGGCCCCCAGTGTGTGAGGAGGCTCTTAGACCTCATATGACTGCTGCACTGGGGCGGGGGACTCTTATGTATGGACACTCCACTCCAGAGGATTGGGATGGAAGGGTTAGGGGGTAGAGGGTGGGATGGCGGGACTGGGATGAGTGAAAAGATGACACTATAATGGAGATGTAACCTGAAGCAAAATATAAATAAATTAAAAAAAAAATTTAAAGTCAGGGATCATTGCAGTCCTTACCAGAAAGAAGGGATGGTAAGCTTAAGCAAGTTTAAGGGTCTGAGGATGTAAATGCAAGATAAAAAAAAAAAAGCTTCTAAAAAAATGTCTAGGAATATAAAAAGAAATTAAGGTTTGGTAAATACAAGTTATTATAAAAAGATGTTAATTTTTGATAAATGCAAGTTACTAAAGTTGAAAAAAGGTTAAAAGATGACAAAAATGGTTAAAGATATGTTATAGATGTGGATTTGCATGTTGATAGTCATTCAGTTTAGGATTTTGTTACAATTACAGAGCTTCTTTGTTTTGATGGGCTCTGTTCATTACTGTAGCCTCTTTTTTATACTAAGAAACTAATAAATCTCATGTTTATAAGCTGATAGTCACCTTATTTGCAGTTATGCCAAGAAGTTATGCAGTTAGTTATGAGATTAAGCTTTATACACGCTTTGACAACCAAATAGAAAGATACTAACTAGAAACAAGTTCCATCTTAGATCGATATGATTGTCCTCAGACACCTCAGAGATCTGCAGAACATGACATTTAAATATTTAATACAAAAAGCTTTTTATGATAGACATGTCAGCTCCTGACAGCCTTTCTAGTTTCTTCCAAGGAAGCAAATGAATATAGAAGAACTCCACCTGAGACTTGCTTTAAGTATGAGAAAGCTGGCTACTGAAATACACTATGCATTGCCTCAACAGCAGACAGCATGCTGTCCAAGCTGAATGTGTTGGACACAGATGGAGAAGTCGACTGCTGAATGTTGCCAAGACAAGATATGCAGTCCTTCATAATTCCCGTCTCACAAAAAAAAAAAAATCTGTCATACGTTGGTACTGGTGGTCAAAGATGGATGCCCCACAGACTCAGAGGAAGAATGGGATGCTGTCAAGGTAAGGACTGTCATTTTTTTATAGGTTTGTAAGCCAATTGATCTTGCTTACTCAGATGATATTGTTCTCAGATCCCTGATGAGTCTAAAGACTATAATAATAAAAGATTTGACAGTTTAACAGCAAAACCCAAGGCTTCAGGTGCCTTCTCAGTCTGCCTTGTTACCAGACTTAGAAAACAGTTAGCTTTTCCACCTTGCTATGTTACTGTTAAAGTTCCAATAAATTATTAGTACTAAAATATTAGTCACAAGTTTAAGATTTTAAATCTCCTTTTGTTTAAAAATTGCCCATGCTAATAATTCTAAGTTGTTTTTCAAGTTTCTGTCATATTATAATTTACCTTTCTGAGATCTACTCACAAAACCTGGATCCACCAACCTCAGATCAAACAGGATTCCAGATAAGTACAATTGCCTGTTCTTAAAATGATATTTTTTTCTCCTTAGTCATGGGGTTCCTTACCTTCCCCAATTAGTAAACAATTTTAACTTCTGTTTTGTCTATGTTTGTCTCAACAGATTCTCACCGGGCTGATAGACTCTATCCTGAGATCACCTGTGGACTACACACTTCTAAGCCCTGGACTTCCTGGAAGATGATGTGAACCAGTCCAAAAGATATGATTACTCCCTGTTCTTTGTCTGGATCAATTGACTAACCTGCCCCATTGCCCAGCATTTTACTAGCATTTCAGTCTTTCTGGGCCCCAATTACAAAGCCCTAATGTCAGCTGGAAGTAGTTACAGAAGAGAGTACGTTGTCCATTGTCCCATCTAACAGGCTGAAATACTATGTCAAAGGGAACTCCCTTACATAGGCTACAAATGAATATCTCTTTCTATAATGCCAACTGATATACTACTTGGGTCCTTGGTTCTGTTTCTCCTGCTTTATGCCCTTTATATGCTTACTGCTTATAGTCCTTTGAACTTTTTCAGAGATAGACCGCTGACATGTTTAAAGATCCATGATTGGGTCTCTCTATGACCTAGAGAAAGGGGGAAATATGGAGCCTGACTGAATCTATCTTGAAAGAAAAGATTCCATTTTGTATTAAGTTTGACTCAGAGCTGACCTCCTGTTCCAGAACAACAGCAAAATGTACCCAACCTTGTTTTCCAGGAGTGTTCCCTCACCATCACCAGACAGCTTACTCTGAGAAAGCACCCAAAAAATCTAAACAAACTTTCTGGTGGTCAAGCTGACCTCAGCTGATTGATTAGTCAGTAATAACAAGCCATTCAGAAATGGACATGACTAGATACCCAAATGTCATCCAATCATATGGTAAAGAACTTGCTTCTTTGTCTGAGTCTCTATATAAACTTTGTACTTTTGGGTCTGGGGGCGCTCAACTCGAACTGATATGTCAGTGAGTGTTGGGAGTCCAAGCTCTGAGCTTGAATAAACAACTCTCATGTATTTACATCAGAGTTGGCTCCTATGTGCTCTTTGGGGTCTTGAGAACTGGACAGAACAACTTCAGGGCTTTACTGAAATTCTGTATGGAACAGTCTGTGGAGCTGAACAATCTTAGCAATTTTGTTGACTTGGGTATTTTTCCCTTTGCCTTTTAGTTAATTTAACTAAAGGCTTGTCTATTTTGTTGATTTTCTCAAAGAACTAATTCTTGGTTTTGTTGATCCTTGTATTGTTCTTTTTGTTTCTAAGCTGTTGATTTCAGCCCTGAGTTTGATAATTTCCTCTTGTTTGCTCCTCTTGGGAGTATTTGCTTCTTTTTGTTCTAGCCTTTTCAGGTGTGCTTTTAGGTAGCTAGAATGAGAACTTTCCAGTTCTTTTTGAAGGCACTTAGTGCTATAATTTTCTTCTTAGCACTGCTTTCAATGTGTCCCATAAGTTTGGGTATGTTGTACTTTCATTTTCATTGAGTTCTAAGAAGACTTTAATTTCTTTTTTTTATTTCTTCCCTGACCCAGAGGTCACTGAATAGAGAGTTGTTCAGTTTCCATGTTTTTGCAGGCTCTCTGTTGTTTTTGTTATTGTTGAAATCTAGTTTTATTCCATGATGATCTGATAAGTTACAAGGGGTAATTTCAATTTTCCTGTATCCGTTGAGGCTTGCTTTGTAACCAACTCTATGGTCGATTTGGAGAAGGTTCCATGAGGTGCTGAGAAGAAAGTGTATTCTTTTGTTTTGGGGTGAAATATTCTGTAGATATCAATTAGGTAGATTTGATTCATCACATCTGTGAAGTTCATTATTTCTCTGGTTGGTTTCTGCATTGTTGATCTGTCCAGTGGTGAGAGTGGTGTGTTGAAGTCTTCACTATTAATGTGTGAGGTTCAGTGTGGGATTTGAGCTTCAGTAGTGTTTCTTTAACAAATGTGGTTGGTCTTACATTTGGGGCATAGATGTTCAGTATTGAGATTTCACCTTGGTGGATTTTTCCTTTGATGAGTATGTAGTGTTCTTCCCCAGCTCTATTGATTAATGTTGGTTGAAAGTCCAATTTATTGCATACTAGAATGGCCACTCCAGCTTTTTTCTTGGGTCCATTTGCTTGATATATTTTTTCCTGCCCTTTACTTGGAGATAATGCCTTCTTTTTTGCTGAGGTGTGTTTCTTGTAAGCAGCAGAATGTGGGATTCTGTTTTCACATTCTGCTAGCCTGTATTTTTTATTGGTGAATTGAGTTCATTGATGTTGAGAGATATTAATGACCAGTGATTGCTACTTCCTGCCATCTTGATGTTGATGGAAATAGTGTGTGAGTGAGCTTCTCTTCTTTTGGTTTTGCTACAAGCATGCTATTTGCTTCCTGTGCTTTCTTGTGTGTAGTTAACCTCTTTGGGTTGGAGTTTTCCTTCCAACATTTTCTGTAGAGCTGGGTTTGTTTGAATTTGAATAGATAGATATTGTTTGAATTTAGCTTTGTCTTAGAATATCTTGTTTTTCAATCTATGTTGATTGGCAATTTTGCTGGGAATAGTACTCTGGCCTGGCATTTGTGGTTTTTTTTTAGGATCTGTAAGACATCTGTCCAGGCCCTTCTAGCTTTAGCATCTCTGATGAAAAGTCAGCTGTGATTCTGATAGGTTTGCCATTATATGTTACTTGACCCTTTTCCCTAGCAGCTTTTAATATTGTTTCTTTGTTCTGTACATTTAGTGTTCTGATTATTATGTGGCGGGATGATTTTCTTTTCTGGTCTAATCTAGTTGGAGTTCTGAAAGCTTCTTGTACAGTTTTAGGCATCTCTCTTTTTAGATTTGGGAAATTCTCTTCAATGATTTTGTTGAAGGTATTTTCTGGTCCATGCAGCTGGGGATCTTCCCTTTCTTCTATTCCTATCATTCTGAGATTTTTGTCTTTTCATTGTGTCCTTGACAGCCTGAAGGTTTTGTGTCAGGACTTTTTTAGATTTGACATTTTCTTTGACAGATATATCAATTTCTTCAATTTTACCTCTGTGCCTGAAATTCTTTCTTTCATCTCTTGTATTCTGTTGGTGATGCTAGTGTCTGTAGTTCCTATTCTTTTCTTAAGGTTTTCCAGTTCTATGGATGTCTTGGATTGGATTTTATTCATTGCTTCAAATTCCCTTTTCAGGTCTTCCATTTCTTTAAGTGCTTTATTCATTTCCATCACCTCTTTTGCAGTGTTTTGTTGTTGTTCTCTGAGATATTTGATTTCCTCCCTTAGGCCTTCTATTATGAATATAAGCATAGGATTAATATCATTTTCTTTTGTTTCATTTGTGTTAGAATGTCCAGAGTTGTCTGTAGCACTATTGCTAGGTTCTGGAGACATCATATAGCTTTGTGGTTCTTTTTGTTTTGTTTTGTTTTTTACCATGTTCTTGTGCTGACCTTTTGTCATCTGATTGACCCTGGTGTTGTCTGTTTGTTTCTGATGTCAGTTGACTTTAGTGCTCAGGAAAACTCACTGTCCTGGGGTTTGGCTGATTCTGAGATCCTGGTGTCCACCTCCAGAAGGTGGGCAGGTTCTTGTAATTACTGGCTCTTGGAGAGGAGAGTGACTGCCCTCTCCTCAACTGGTTGTGACCCAATTTAACTGGTATACAGGGGATTGGAGTCAGAGGGTGCTCTCTTCTGAGGACCTGGGAACTGTCAGGTCTCCTTAGAAAGGCAGATAGAATTGTGATTGGGCCTGTGTTCTTCCCTCACTGACACAGTTGTTCTGGTTCAGCAGCTAGGCTGACCATGCAGGCAGGTAACTGCACCCAAGATTGGTGCTAGCCTCAGTGTGCCTGTTGCTGACTGACTTAAATGCTTGGGTGAGTGACCCGCCCCAATATTTGTGGAGAATACACAGTCGCTAGTTCTGTTTGCAGCCAGTCTAGGCTCCTAATTGCTTTTTGTGACTGGGTTATGTCTCTGCCTCTCTGCTACAGTGCACACTGTGCAGTCCTGTTGGAAACTCTGGAAAAAAAATCTTACTTACTTTTGCTCTTATGGTCTGGCTGTTTTTCCCTGTTGTGTGTACAGGTCCGCATGCAACCTGGATATCAGGCAGACAGGTGGGGCCACTCATATGTGGCTGGAGCTGTGGGCTGAATCTGCTGGTGGGCTAGATCTGCTTTGACTGGAGCTCCTCTCCATAGGGGAGACTGAGCTGGCTGATCTCAGGGGGATATTCCCGGGAACTGCATGAGCCGTTTTATGTGGTGACCAGAGTCAGTGTTTGCTAAGGGAATTCTGACACCATCTTTGTTTCACAGTCGGCTAGGGGACCTCACATTCACTCCACAGTGACTAATCTCATTCACCTACTACTCAGATACAATGCTCTATGGTTGGCGCCATCTTGGATTTCCCCTCTGTACCTACTCTTAATAACAGTAGACTGTAGTAAACCTGTTTGGGGCCCAAGTAAAAATGGAAAAATGGTTAAAAATGTTAATAGAATCACTTGATGTTCAGTCCTTTTGCGCTCAGCTGTTTAGATGTCCTAAGAAGTTTGTAGACAGATGCTGATCTTCAGGACTATACTGAATGAAGTTCTGGCTGGGGCAGTCTGTGGAGCTGAACAATCTTAGCGATTTTGAGTTGTTGTGGTTGTAGACTTTTGGGGAGAAACAGCTATTGAGAAAGTCTACAAGGCTGAATCATGGGGCCACTTGTCTTCTTTGGTGTCTCATTTGTTTTCTGCTGAGGTTTCCGTTGTCCAGTTGTCCCTGGATTCCTTGAACGGATGCTTTAAATCTCCTGGAAAGATAAGAACAGAGCCCTGCCCTAATCCTAACTCTAGGACAATTACCTTTTTTTTGGGGGGGGGTCAGGTAATATTTCTCCTGAAGCAAATTTAGTTTTTTGACAATATATATTATTGTCTTGAAAGTATTATCTTTCAATCTGTATTAAAGAAGAGATTTTTTTTTATTTTGGAGCTAAACAAACCTTTAGTGTATATATTTTGAGATCTCAAAGGACAATTTATTTGTATTGAGCAGGCCTTTTGTAAGTAGCTTTTAAACTTAAATCCTTCCAAATCCTATGTGTCTGTCTCTGCATTCTAAGTATTGGGATCAAAGACCTGTGGTTCCCATCTGAAGGGATTAAAGATGTGCTCCACCACACCTGGATCAAAGTTTTTCTCTATTTAGAGCTTGTTTTGTATCAGGCTGACCTTGAGCTCTGAGATCTGCCTGTTTCTGTCTCTACTGTGTTGGGATTAAGGGTGTATTCTTCTTGAACGATGGGATTAAGGGTGTGCACCATCACCACCCTGTTCCTTGTAACTCTAGAATTTATAAGACAACTGACCCTATAGTGCTCCTCGCATCTCTGCTGAAGTTAAAGGCATGGGCTAACACCACGCATTTCATGCATTTTACCTTAGCTCTAAGTTATTTCGACTCTTGGATGTTTACAAAACCAGGATGAACGGCTGTAACCTTTAATTTATTTACAGTGTTAATCAGCAGGAAATCATTTTAAGAGAGCGACGTCCCATGCCCAGAATGTGAGGAGGATGCCCCACCCCCCTTTTTGGTTATTTGATGGATAACAGAAAATTTTGTTATTTAGGGGAAGAGACTACAAGCTGCTAAATGGTGTTGTTAGATGGGTTTTGGAGGTTAGACCCAGGGACTTCACTCTATTTCTTTTCTGTATCCTTCTTTCTCTCCTATGAAGTAGTGAACAGACTTGAGAAAAAATGGGACATAGACATAGTATAGAAAAGATCAAGAAAAAAGGGCAGATTATTGAATATGCCCTTATACCTTTGTATATTGATGCAAAATTAATATTATATTTGGCTAAAGTGGTATTGATCATTGTATATTAATGCAAAATTAAGATTGTATTGGGCTACATCGGTATTGATCTTTGTATATTGAAACAAAATTAAGATTATATTTGGCCACAATGGTATTGACCCTTGTATATTGATACAAAATTAAGATTGTATTGGGCTACATACATATTGATTTTGTATATTGATACAAAATTAACAGTATATTTGGCCACATTGGTATTGATCTTTGTATATTGATACAAAATTAAGGGTAAGGCTTCTTAAAGGTATTGTACCAAGTAATGCTTAAAAATGAAATGTGAAGCTTTGGCCTCTTGATACGAACCATCTTAAATTGTTTAGGATAATTAAGAAATGCAAACTCATAGTCATGCAAGGGTGACATTTTGTTAGCTACTAAGACAGTCTATCACAGATATTCTCTAAGCTACTCAGAAATCAAGTTGTTAAGATACAAGCAACACTTGCTTATCTAAATACAAGAGATAGATATGGCGTCTTCAAAAAGCACAAGAGATCTGCAGAATATGGCATTCAAAGATGTTTTCTTAAATTTAGATTTTTTTGATATCAAGACATGTAAGCTCCTGAGTGTATGCCCTATTCTACTCCAAGTAGATGATGAGCACCGAAAAATCTCCAGTGTGAGATGGTTGAATTAGTGGCAAGTCTGTCTCTTGGCAAGAAAAACGCCTTGCTTCAACTGTAGACAGACTGCTGTCCAAAAAGGACAAAACTTGGAAGTAGGTAACTCGACAGCCTAGCTCTGCCAAGACAGGGTAGGTTAGTCCTTCATAATTTCTGCTCTACAATCAATGTCTGTCTGAGAAACGGGACCAAACGGCTGAAGATTGATGCTGTAATGTATGGAAAGAAAATGGGAACTGTCCAGGCAGCCACTGATATGTCATTTCTTAGTTTTGGAAGATGCAGGCCCTGAACTTCCTTATAATCAGATATATTTATCCCTCTCAGGTCTTTGAGGTGGTTGACGAATAAATGGCTAGAGTCTCATAATTAAATTTTGAGTTGTTTAGGAATCAAGAGGGTGTTCTGGATCTAAGAAGATGTTTTTAAAATTGTGATACAAGTTTGTATGAAAGCTGAGTCAGATATAGAACTTCAAACTCAGAGATGGTTAGATGGTAGAATGTTAAAGTCATGGGCCAAATACATATGTACTGGACATTGGGAATGTATGCTAAGTCATATAACTCTCATAATTGTAGCGTATTTATTTCAGTTGTTTTGTATTGCATTTACTATTATAAACAAAAGAACCATTTGTTGGACTGAAAGGGGTAGCTGTTGGGGGGAAGAGGGTGGAAGGGTGGGACAGGAGGGAGGAGTAGCGGAGAGATTGTGACTGAGATGTAACTTGAAGAAATAAAAAATAAATTATAAAAAAATAGCAGTAGACCAACCAAGAGGTATCTATTGGAATGTAATTCCACAAGTTATGTTGAATAGTCCAACTCTGTGTCAATATTTTGTAAAAAAAAAAAATTAGAAATAATGCATAAGCAATTTCCTCAAAATATTAACTGTTATT
Organism: Lophiomys imhausi; assembly: GCA_907164525.1. NCBI lineage: Eukaryota > Metazoa > Chordata > Mammalia > Rodentia > Muridae > Lophiomys > Lophiomys imhausi. Next base: position 3,927,488 of record CAJQZJ010032660.1, on the reverse strand, counting down.
ATATGGATGATATTTTTTGTCTAATTATGATGTAGTTATTTTAGGGAACTTATTTAAGGAATACAAAAATTCTACCATTATGGGTATTAAAAATTGCTCCTGAGAAAAATACAAAGAGGAGATTCAATCAAGTATTTGGGTTATAAAATAAGTCAACAGAGAATAAGATCAGAAAAGGTACAGATCTGTAGAGACCAATTGAAAACTCTTAATGATTTTCAAAAATTAATGGGAGATATAAATTAGCCCACCCTTGTTTTAAGTACTTATGAGTTAAGTAATTTGCTTCAAACATTACAAGGGGATTCGAATCTAAACAGTGCAAGATTTTTAACTGCAGAGGAAGAAAAGGGATTAATGTTGGTAGAACAGAGATTGCAAGATACATACATAAATTGAATTGATCCTCAACTTTATTGTATTTTGGTTATTTTACCATCAACTCATTCTACTACAGGACTATAGTATTATGGAATGGATTTTCTTACCATATTAACAAAGTAAAAAATTAAAGACATACATAGGAAAGATATCTGAATTAATTGTGAAAGGTAGAATAAGACTATATCAATTGTCAGGAATGGACTCAGCCAAAATAGTAGTGCCTATTACTAATGCTGAGATTATGTCATTGTGGGTAATCAATGAAGATTGGCAAAGAGCTTGAAGTAATTATTTGGGAGAAATTAATAACAAATTTGCAAAAGCAAACATATACAATTTATAAAAATGACTAAATGGATTTTTCTTCATATTTAAAGGGAATGCCAATTTCTGATTCACCAACCTTCTATACTGATGCTAACCAGATGGGAATGGCAGGTTATAAGACAGACAAAATCAGCAAGGTAATCAAAGTCCATATACTTCAGTTCAAAAACCAGAATTGTATGCAATCCTTATGGTGTTATTAGATTTTCCTGAGTTTCTTAACATAATTACTGATTCTCTAAATGCATAAAGAGGTGTGTTGCATACAGAAACTGCTGAATTTATTACTGATAACAAAGAATTAACTTCTTTATTTATACAATTGAAACAGGTCATCAGAAGTAGAAATAACCCATTATATATAACCCATATTTGATCTCATACACATTTGCCAGGTCCACTGGCACAAGGAAATAAGGAGATTGACCAATTACTCATAGCAAATGTATTGGAAGCCTAAAAATTTCATAAGAAACATCTTGTTAACAGTTCAGGTTTAAAGAAAAAAATTCTATTACCTGGCAACAAGCCAGAGAAATAATTAAAAATGTCCTGCATGTTCTCTGTATAACCAAACTCCATTACCTGCTGGTAGTAACCTTAGAGGTACTAAAAAGAATGGAATTTTGCAAATGATGTTTATCATTTTGCAGAATTTGGAAAACAAAGGTACATAATCGTACCATTGATACATACTCAGGGTTTCAATGGGCAACTGCTTTAAGTTCTGAAAAAGCTGATTGTGTTATTGAACATTTATTAGAAATAATGGCATTTATGGGTTTACCTGCACAAGTTAAGACTGATAATACTGCTGCATATATATCTAATAAAATGAAGCTATTCTTTGCATATTATAATATAAAGCATGTTACTGGTATACCACACAATCCTACAGGACAAGCAATTGTAGAAAGAGCTAATCGTACCTTAAGAGAGATCCTATTTAAACAAAAGGGGGGATTAAAGAATCCCAGGGATAAATTACACAATGCTTTGCTAACTTTCAATTTCCTAAATGTTAGTGAAAAGTGTACCACTGCGGCTGAGAGACACTGGGTTATACAAAAAACTGAGGAATTAAATAAACAAATACATTATAAGGATATTTTAACTTTAGAGTGGAAACCTGCAATGGTTTTAAGATGGGGGCATGGTTATGTCTATGTGTCTACAGGGAATGAAAAAAATGTGGTTGCCAACAAAATTTATAAAGATTAGATCTGACCAGGTAGAACCACCTAGTAGATGAAACATGAATGTCTTCAAATGGTAACAGTATTTTATTAACTGTATGGTGTTCATGACATTCCAATCTTTTATCCAGGACGGATAAAGTTTATGCCTTAAAATGGACTTACAAAGTTGTTGTATGCCTTTCACTTGCTCAAATTTAGAGCAAAAATTTATTTTAAGAGCCAAGGACTGAATGACAATAACAACAAGACAAATAGGCCAGAAGATTCAACCTAACATATTGCTTCAATCACTGTTTTCTTAAAAGCTTTGCATGCAAATCATTTTTTAAAAGCACTAGTCCAAAAATGATCAATCCTACAGAGACTGGACAACAAAAGCTATAGGTAACATTCTCGGGAATTGGCCAATATCTCCTTTTTTGTAGGGTACCTGAAAATATTTACACTACAATTCCAACAGATGGGATGGAAGTTTTTTCTTGTGTGTCATGTTACATTTTGTGATTGTTTGTTGTCATCTAGGATGAATGGATATATGATATGTGTTGTGAAAAAATAAGAATTAGATTCAGGGATTTTCTTTCACTCAAGCTATGCTTTGTCTCTATTATTAAAAACTTAGGATTATTTTGTTGTATTAATAGATATTGATAGAAATTTACGATTGTTTTGTTATAATAGATATTGACAGGAAGTTAAATTATGTTTATATACACTTAAAGGTAAATTTTAGTTTCAAATTTTCAAGTTTTCTTTTGAAAAATAAAAGATTGTTTTTCTTCTATTGTTCAAAAAACAATTTGCCCTAGGAAAGATATTATATATATATATATATATATATATATATATATATATAATATATCTTTATCTAATATAATATATATTATATATATAATATAAAGATATTGTATATAATATATATTATATATATATAATATAAAGATATTATATATAATATATATTATATATAATATAAAGATATTATATATATAATATATCTTTATCTAATATATATTAGATAAAGATATTATATAGAAAGATATAAAAAGATATCCATCTTTTTATGGCATAGATGGAGACTTACAAATGTATTTCCTCTGTTCAAAAAGAGAAAATATTCCTTAATTGATTTGTGCATCCTGCACATCCAAGGCATTTTGGTAAGTGAAGAACTATATATTACTTGTGAAAAATTATATATTTTCAGAACAATGGGACCAGGGTCCAAAGAAGACAAGACAAGTAACCCAAATGATCCAGCCTCATAGACTGCCTGAATAGCTGTTTCTTCAAAAATCTGCATCAAGAAAAATTTCAAACAGCTTACTGAGATGGCCCAGCTTCAGAGACTGTTCCAGACAGGACTTCAATAAAGCCCTGAACTTTCTTACCAAAGTCCAGCTTCAAAATACAAATTGCTCAGAAAATTCAAACTGCTGAGCACATAGAGACTGGACAACAATTGTTATTATCAAATTGCTTAACCATTTTTTTATCATTTTAATTGGGCCTCTAAACAGATTTTCTGAGTCCGAATTCAGCAGGAAGCAGTTTTAAGAGAGGTATGTCCCATTCCCAAAAAGTGAGGCTGATGATTCTTTGGTTATTTAATTGGTTATAGATGTCGTTTAGGGAGAATGGTTACAAATTTTTATATGGTGTTTTTAAGCAAGTTGTAGGAGGTTAGGCTCAGGGATTTCTTTCTCTTTCTTTATCCTTCTTTCTTATATAAGGGGAGAAGCCTTGAAAAGAAAAACAGAGGGGGAATATGTGTATATAATATAGAATTGATAAGATAAAGTTATAGATTATTGAATCTACTCCTACAGATATTTGTTATTAATACAAAATTAAGGTTATAGACATATGTGAATGATAGGAAAAAGGGTAGATTATTGAATCTACTCCTGTAGATCTTGGTATATTGATACAAAATTAAGGCTATATTTTGACTAGGTATTGTACCTATGTAATTCTTAAATTTGCATTGTGAAGTTTTAGTCCTTTTGACAGCAACTATCACAAACTGTTTAGGATAATTAAGAAATGCAAGTTGATAATTATTCAAACTTGTGATTTTATTAAGATAATTAAGTTAGTTAATTTCAGAGGTTTTAAGTTAATCAAATATTAAGTTGTTAGAGACAAGCAACATTTGGTAACTCAATAGATATGGATAGAAGGTCTTCTAAAACTTCAAGAGAGCTGTAGAAGATGGCAATTAAAGATAATTTTATTATTTTAAATATTCTTTGATCTGAGACTGCCAGTTCTTGACAGTTCCTATTTCACTTGAAAGAAGAAAATGAGCATCAAAAAGAAATCTCCCACCAGGTGATAATTCCTACTAGGCAAATATGTCCCTGCTCTCTCAACAGACTATATACATTCCAAAGATGGACCAAAGCTTCAATGCAAGTAAATTGATGGCCTGATTCTGCAAAGACAGAATGCGAAAATCTTATTTCCTGATCCACATCTAAGTCTGTGAGAGATGCTTGGCCAGAAAGCTGAAGATGATGCTCCAATGTTATATAAACTGGGGACTGTCCAGGCAGTCAGTTGTCTTTCATTTCATACTTTTGGAAGTTGTTTGCTCTGTACTTCTTATCCTTCTCAGGTTTCTGATATGACTGAAGACTACATAGTTATAGCATCACAGTAAATTTTAAGTCATCTAGGAATTAAAAGGATGTTTTAAGGTTCAGATGGTGTAGTTAATAATGTAAGTTAGGATGGAAGTTGAGTTAGGTATAGATCCTTAAACTCATCAAGAGAGATATGTAATAGAATATATGTCCTAGTTGACTACTCAAATACGGATGGAATGGATGTTGAGAATGTATGTCACACTTTTTAGTTTTTATAATTGTTTTTATTGTATTTATTGTTATTGTTACTGTATTATGTTTATTGTTGTATTTATTGTTATTAAGAAAAGGAGTTTTCTGTTAAACTTAAAGGGGGAGATGTTGAGAGAAGGTCTAATATTGCTTCTGATACGTTGAATTCAGTGCTGAGATCTGGTTACTACACCTTCTGAGCCATTCTCTTGACTGGTTAATAAAAGTAGCTTATGGGCAATTAGCTTGGCAGAAAGAGTATAGGAAGGTGGGACTTCCTGAGATTAGACAGGAACCCTGGAGACACAAAGAGATTTGCTCTTTTTCTTCCGGAAGTCACAGAAGGAGACAGATGTCTGAAGAATGCTGGAAGGTAATCTCAGGCATATGGTAGTTTGGGATTAGGTGATCCAGGTTAATTTAAAGTAGCTAATTGAGAGTCTGCCCAGCTAAGGACTAAGCATTAAAACATTAAAAGGTCTTGGTGTATTTAATTATTGGGGAAAGACTGTGGCAGCTTATAGGCCCTCAGTCCAAGCAGTCCCAGGCCCTTGGACTTCCAGAGTTCTGGACTCCCCTCGAGCCCCAGGTGAAGCTCCTGCCAAGCTGCTGGTAACTCTACTGGCCTAATATAACAACTTATATTAATTAACATGTAGGCCACCCTTGGTCCCGGGGCTCTTTCTCCAGGATAAATTAAGCAAGCGGTTAAAGCACGCAGGCCAAGCCACCTGCTCCTCTGCAAGCTGCCGGCTACTCCACCAGCCTAATCTTAAAGTTTATATTTACTAATAACTACTATAATTAATTAATTTGCAGTTTCACTATCCTTCTAAAAGATTATGAAAATAGTTGTAATAACTATCAATATGTTTAGTGGGTAGGTAATAGGGGTTGTAAGCATTCATGGGGTCAGTAGTTAAGTGAATGTTTATAAGTGAATAGTTATTAATAAATAATTATTGATAATTAAAAATGTTCTGTTTCAGAAGACAGAAACAAGAATGAAGAAGGGACTTCTTGTTTAAAGAATGAACTGAGGATGACATGTGCTATAACATAGAAAAGTTGCAAACATGTCATTTGATGAATAGCATGGAAATCCACTAAGATAATTCTGTGGGTAGCCTGAGTCACAACTCACAGCAAGACCATGGGAGCTGAATTTATGCTCCACCATCTGCAATCACTTTTCTGGAATGTATGGTGAGAAAATACTTTTGTAGAATACCTGGCTCACAGCAGTTATCTAGCATATCATGTTTAGATATATATGTGTGTGTGTGTGTGTGTGTGTGTGTGTGTGTGTGTGTGTGTGTGAATGACAGATTCAGAAGGCTTTATTTTGTCTTCTAAAGTTCTTGCCTAAGGATGAAAACCTGCTTCTGATGTGAATAGTGTAACTTTCCTAAGGAATAGATTCTATTGTACTTAACACCACAAGGCCAGGGTTCTTTCTTGCAGGTGTGTGGAACCAAGTCCACACCAGAGCAGCTGCTTGGTACTACACAGTCACCATTAGCTTTTCCAGTTATGTTTCAATTTAGGCCTGGTGATGATGATCAACTCAATTAGGTGTTAACTTGGCATCTAATAGACATATAGGACTTAAAGTGATTTAAGGAGTCCATTATCTCTTATGAAATGCATTTTTAATTTTTTAAGCAAATGTTAAATAATTGGATTATACAAAATAGAGTTATCCCCCACGATTGGCAAGGACTGATATCAGGTGTGCTACAAAGTAGCCAGCAATTACAATGGTTGTCATGGTGCCACAAATTTTGTGAAGCCACAAAATTAGAACAACAGAATATGGTAAGGGGAATAAATGTCACAACCAAACAAATGCTTGGTGAGGGACATTATGCTGACATATCAATTTGGAAATGTTGTGATAGAACAATGTCTATTACAGCCCTGAGAGATTGGCATATGGTTGCTGAGGCTGGAAAAAGATTTACTTCATTCACTAAGATAATACAAGGTCCTCAGGAAACCTTCTCAGACATTTTAAGGAGATTGACTTTACCTGTGGAGAGAGATGTAGATAACCCTGATGCCAGACAGGACTTGATAAATAAATGCCTTGGCATATGAAAATGTAAATGCTGAATGTCATAGAGCAATTAGACCATTGAAAGCTCGAGGAGGCCCAATAGATGAATGGATAAGAGAAACAACTAATATTGGTTTTCAAGACCATGAGGCTAATATCATAGTACAAACTGTTGCTAGGGGTTTTAATCAGGGCTTTAAAAATGGTGAACTTGATCATTTCCAAAGATATTGTAAGGCTGAAAACTTAAAAACTTGAAATGACAGGTGCTTTGACTCTGCAGAACATGGTCATAGAAGGGAAGAAATGGTTTCTAATAACAATGGAAGGTCAAGTTCTCCAGAATTTTGTTGTTGGGGTAGTGTTAAGCATTCTAAATGTTAATTGGCCCTGTTTGCTGTCTGTTACTTATATGATTCTGATTGGTTAAATAAAATGCTGAGGCCTGAGGTTGGGCAAAGACAGAGAAAGGTGGGACTTCCTGAGATTAGAACAGGAAACCTGTATTTTAGAGAGAGCATTCATGCATTCCAGCCAGCAGCAGGAAGAAGAAGGAATTCCAGCCAGCAGCAGGAAGAGGGAGGCACACAGCATGGGTTAGAGAAAAGAACCTCATTCAACATGGCCAGGAACATCGGCTAGCATGGAGAATGGCATTCCAAAGGGATGTATGTATATATGGGGTCATATCTGGGTAATAGAATTATGAGCTAGCTTAGATGGGCTAAGATTGCACAACTCAGGCCAAGGCTTGTTAAAATCCATGTGGTGTCTCTGTGTGCTCATTTATAATGGCTGGTTAAGGATTAACAGCCGCCGAATCAATTAAATATAACCTAAATACTGGTAAAGCAATTTAACTAATTATTTCTACAAATGGCTCGGAATGTAATTTAATTAAATTTTATTTTTATATTTTTACATTTTTTACTCATTTTGGTAAAAGTAAATACTGGTCCCAGGATTGTAGATCAAAAATGGATGTCATAGGTAACCTCTTGCAGGGAAATGAAAGGAGGGGCCTCCCAATTCAAGGCCCCACAAAAAGTGTGAACCATTTTCCATCAGCCAGCCAGAGGGAAATGAGCAGGCAGGAGGAAGAACAAAATTAAATATAGCCAGTCTTTTGCATGCTACTGAAGGTAGTGCAGCTTTAGATCTGGCCACAGATGAGCCTATTTCATTATCCAAAGAGAAGAATGTTATAAGTTAACCACTGGTGTTTATGATCCTTTACCATCAGGGACAGTAGGACTAACCTTTGGAAGAAATAGATTAACTTCTCAAAGATTTATTGTGCATCCAGGTATGGTAGATGGAGATTGCAAGAAGAAATTAAAATTATGGTATTTGTAAGGAAACAGATGAAAATTAATGCAGGGCATAGAATTGCTTAGTTCCTGTTGTTACCTTACATTAAGGGCAAGGCTTACATTAGAAAGAAAGAGACATTTGGGAATACTGGAAAATGTATATTGACAAAAAGGAGTGAATCATAAAAGACCAAAAGGAAATATACAAATGAACAGTATTGAAATAGAAAGACTCCTTGACACAGGAGCTGATGTCACTATCCTCTCACAGGAGTCTTGGAATGCAAAATGGCCACTTCAAAAGGTCCATAACACACTTTATCATAAATTAGTAATTTATCACATATAAAGCAAAGTGTACAGTGGCTTAACTGTGTTGGACGAGAAGGGTAAACAGGGAAGTTGAAACCTTATGTGGCTGTTGTACCCATAAATTTATGTGGAAGGGATTTCTTACAACAATAGAATACTCAAATTAATATTCCCACAATGTCAGAAATAACAAATGATGAAATTATAGATGATTCTTGGAAAGATACTCAACAATAATCACAAGTTTTGTCTAATCTCCAAACATAGGACACCCTAGGCATTGAGTTTATGGATGGTTTTGGGGAAGTTATTTATATGAGTATTCAAGACCAATCACAATTTGTGTCCAATGTCCAAACATAGAACACCTCAGGTATTGAGTTTCCAAATTTATACTAGAGGCCACTGCTGAAATTTCAACAGCCCTACCCTTGAAATGACTATCAAATAAACTGGTGTGGCAAGAGCAGTGGCCCACAAGAAAGGAAAAAAAATTGGAGGCTCTTTAGAAATTGGTAAAAGAACAGATGGATGCTCATCATATAAAAGGGTCTACCAGCCCATGGAATTCTCCTGTGTTTATGTAAAAAGAAATCAGGGAAACAGAGAATGGTAACATATTTAAGAATTGTAAATAGAGTAATTCAACCTATGGGTCCTTTGCAGCCTGGTATACCTTTACTTTCTCTATTACTAAAGTCGTGGCCTATTAATTTAAAAGATTGCTTTTTCTCAATCCCATTGCATAACAATGATAGGAAAAGGTTTGCTTTCTCTGTACCTACTCTTAATAAGAGTAGGCCAATCAAGGGGTGTCACTGTAATGTGCTTCCACAGGGAATGTTGAATAGTCCAACTCTGTGTGAATATTTTGTTCAAAAACCATTAGAAATAATTAGCATGTGATTTCCTCAATCTATTATCTTTCATATGGATGATAATTTGTTGGCTTATTCTAGTGTAGTTTTTATTTAGAGAACTTATTTAAGGAAATGCAAAGAATTCTGCCTCTATGGGGGTTAAAAAATACTCCTGAAAAAATACAAAGGGAAAATCCTATTAACTATTTGGATAATAAAACAAGTCAACATCTCATTTTTCTCAAGCCTATGCACTCCTACATAGGAGAGGAAGAAGGATACAGAAAAGGAAAAGTAGGAAGTCCCTGGGGCTAACCTTCAAAACCCATTAAACAGGACCATTTATCAGCTTGTAATCTCTTCCCTTAAATATCGGAGTTTTCAGTTATCCTTCAAATAACCAAAAAGAAGGGCGGAGAAACACCTTCCCCACCCTCTGGGCATGGGACATCGCTCTCTTAAAGTGACTTCCTGCTGATTTGGGTCATAGTAGACCTGTTTGGAGCCCGAACTCAAATGGAAAAAATGGCATAGCACAGGAAGGTCCAAGAAGAAGGGGCAGATTATTGAATATGCCCTTATACCTTTGTATATTGATACAAAATTAGTAGTTTATTAAGCTAAAGTGGTATTGACCATTGTTTATTGTGCAAAAATAAGATTGTATTGGGCTACATAGGCATTGATCTTTGTATACTGATACATAATTAAGAGTATATTTAACCACAATTGAATAGATCTTTGTATATTGATACAAAATTAAAGGTAATGCTTTCTAATGGTATCATACCTAGAGATACTTAAAAATAAAATGTGAAGCTCTGGCCTCTTGATACCAACCGTCTAAAACGGTCTAGGATAGTTAAGTAAAGCAAACTCCTAGTCATGCAAACATGTCACTTTGTTAGCTACTATGACAGTCTATCACAGATATTCTCTAAACTACCCAGTAATCAAGTTGCTAAGAGACAAGCGACATTTGCTTATCTAAATACAAGAAATGGATAGGGCATCTTCAAACACCCCAAGAGATCTGCAGAATATGGCATTCAAAGATGTTATTTTAAATTAAGATTTTCTTTTCTTCTTTTTTTTTGATATCGAGACATATCAGCGCCTGACAGCACCCCCTATTCTACTCCAAGTAGAAGATAAGCATCGAAGAACCTCCACTGTAAGATGGTTGAATTAGTGAGAAGCCTATCTCTTGGCATGAAAAAACCCCTTGCACCAACTGCAGACAGACTGCTGTCCAAAAAGGACAAAACTTGGTAGCAGGGAAGTCGACAGCCTAACTCTGCCAAGACAGGGTAGGTAAGTCCTTCATAATCCCTGCTCTATAACAAATGTCTGTCAGAGAAACAGGACCCAAAGGCTGAAGACTGATGCAGGAATGTATGGAGAGAAAATGGGAACTGTCCAGGCAGTCATTGGTATGTCATTTCTTAGTTTTGGAAGCTGCTGGCCCTGCACTTCCTATATAAGCAGATATATTTATCCCTCTCAGGTCTCTGAGGTGGTTGAAGAATAGACATCTAGAGTCTCATAGTTAAATTGTGAGTTGTTTAGGAATCAAGAGGGTGTTATAGATCTAAGAAGATACTCTTAAAAGTGTGTTGCAAGTTAATATGAATGTTGAGTCAGATATAGACCTTTAAACTCATGGAGATGGTTAGATAGTAGAATGTTAAAGTCAGGGGCCAAATATGTATAAACTGGACATTGGGAAGGTATACTGGGCCATTTAACTCTCATAAATGTGGCATATTTATATCTGTTGTTTTGTATAATACTTACTGTTATAAGAGAAGGAACCATCTGTTGGACTGAAAGGGGAAACTTCTGGGGGGAAGAGGGTGGAAGGGTGGGATAGGGAGGGGTTTGTGACTGAGATGTAACTTGAAAAAAAATAAAGTATTTATAAAAAAAATTAAAGGCATTAAACATTGAAAGAAATCTAAAAAAATAAAAATAAAACAAGTCAACAGAGAATAAGATCACAAAATGTACAGATCCATTGAGGGCAATTAAAAACTCTTAATGATTTTCAAAAATTAATGGGAGATCTACCCTTGGATTAAGTCCGTATGACTTAAGTACTTTGTTTCAAACATTACAAGGGGATTCGAATCTAAACAGTCCAAGATGTCTATCTACTAAAGCAGTGAAGGAGTTAATTCTGGTAGAACAAAGACTGCAAGATGCTTATGTAGATTGAATTGATCCTAAACTTAATTGTATTTTGATCATTTACCGTCAACTCAATATCCTACAGGACTCACTATACAACGGAAAGATAGTATTATGGAATGGATTTTCTTACCACATAAACAAAGCAAAACATTAAAGACTTACATAGAAAAGATATCTGAATTGATTGTAAAAGGTAGAATAAGACTGTTAATTATCAAGAATGGACCCAGCTGAAACAGTAGTGCCTCTTACTAATGCTGAGTTTATGTCACTGTGGGTAATCAATGAAGATTGGCAAAGAGAATGCAGTACCTATTTGGGAGAAATTAATAACAAATTTCCAAAACCCTTGGTCCAGGGCTTTTTCCCCAGGACAAATCAGGCCACCAGTTAAGGTGGGTCAGCTTAACTGGCCTCCTGTTAGCCCACTAACTGCTCTGCTGGCCTAAGCTTAGGGTTTATACTTATTAATAAATATAATTGATAATGAAATTACAGTTTCACAGGTGTCTAGAAATATAAACGCTAATTTTTTCAGCACCACTTCCCATAGCCACTCACCATAGAGGAAAATATAATAAATAATGGCAGGCTGTGTCTAGAGAACCTTCTACCCATGTTCCCATAAAAAACTGTAGCTTCTTTGATGAAGGGGTACAAAAACACTATGAAATAACAATGTTGTCTAATAGCCAGACACAGAGACCCATTTTATTCCTTATCAATAACTCAGTCAGAAATTGACCCAGGGATGTGATGAGCTGACTGGAATGCCCCCTGCATGTTTGAAAGACAGGTGACCCTCCTGAAACTCTGATAGTTGGACACCTTCTCCAGCTTTCCCTAGCTTTACTACTCTGTGACCATCAGACTACGCTCCCTCATACATCTTGTCAGTAAATTTTCTCCCCCAGAAATTCTATAGTACATACATACCTTGTGGTGGTGGTGAGTGTTTGGAGAGAGAGAGAGAGAGAGAGAGAGAGAGAGAGAGAAGAGAGGGAGAAAGGGAGGGAGGAGAGAAATAGTGTGTGTCCAGTGATCTTTGAAACAGCAACTACAAATAACAAAACTAGCAACAATGAAGCTGATAATTGAATTCTCTTTTCAGAAATTCAAGGACAGCTGTGTTAGCTGCTTATGTCTGCTCTGATGCAAAGAAGTTGGAGTCTGTTTTTCTGAACTTCACACAATCAATCTAGTTAATTTTGCTTTTTGTGGACATTTGTTATTTGTGTTAGTGTGTGTTCACTATATTTAAATGAAAATTAATAAAGTGCATTATTTTGTAAATTTTCTAGTCCTACAATATTATTTTTTTCTTTGTTCATATCAGCCTTATAGAGTGGTATTAGTACCAATATAAATATGAGAAGAAGCCACAGAGCTCAGTACTTTGCTCAAGGTTTGGCAAACAGGACGAAGCTGAGTCCTAGGACTCCGCGCAGTGACCCTGACTTCTTTCCCTTTGTCATCTCTCTTACAGTGCTATATTACTCTGCATACTACTTTTTTTTCTTTTAGAATATGAAAGAACTTCTATGGTACAATGTTGAAATTATAAAGAACATTTGGTGAAAAGGAGGAGTTTTACTTTCATGATCTCTGCCTTCAGTTTTTCTCACACCATTGCACTTGTATCAGAATAACATTTTCAGGATTATTTTATGTGAATCAACACCGCATGCATGTTTTCTCTCTCAGAACACAAATTTTACCTAACAAGTACATTGTTTACTTTCTTAAGTCTTTTTTTTCTGTTATATTTTTTTTGCTCTTTTCTTTCTTCATCAGTTTATAACACACTGCTTCTTTTAAACTGGCTAAATATTTTTTTCTCAGATATGAGTGTAACAATTTTATTTTAAAATTTCTTTATTAAATTTCACAGTGAAATTTTTGCAAATGATTTGTTAGCTCTGATATCTCACATGCAGTTCATGCATCTGTGGACATTTCAGTGAGATAAGGTTCAAGAGATGTAATATCTTTGTTTTCAGTTTATATGCTAAATTGTTCTCTTCAGTGGGTTGTGGTAGGCTACCTTGCCAGGAGACAGAAGTTAGCTCTTCTGCCACACTCTTGCCAGCCTAATACATCTTAGTGCACCACCACTGTGGACTTGAGTTTTTGCCAATTCAGTTGTTGAAAAACAGATTAACAGTTTGAATCAGTAATTTTAATTAGTTAAACTATTTTTTCTTTTTTTAAGTTTCCATATTTTCTACTTTTCCCTTTATATTATGAGACTTATATGTGGCTCAATAGAGACATCTCTATGTGAAAGTACTACTCCTTCAGTATCTAAATTGCTGTTATTCTTTCACAAATTGACATTTAACTTGAGTGATGAAGGAATTACTTATTTGTATTTAATTGAATAAATCATTTATTTAGGCAACTTCACAGTTTTATTCCACAATTAAAAGTCCTAGATTCTTAGATTCAAAAATATTATATCTTTTCCTATCAATTTATGGCCACATTTTTATTTTTACATTTACATCCTTGATGCATCTAGAATTTACTTCTGAATTTAAGAGTTAATATTTAACTTGTACTGTCATTTTTTTTGTTTCTTAAGCAGAAACCCTATCTGTTGCTATCCTGAGGTTTGAAAGATAATAATCCTTTCCTGTTTTAGAATAGGTCATAATTTTTCTGTTGTAGGGGCAAGGCAGTATTTTTTACTCTTCTGATTTGTTTAACTGTGTGCTAGTACAATTCTATTTTAAGTGTTACAATGTTATATTTCTTGAACAAGTATGTCATCCCCGTGCCTTTAGAATGTTATCATTTTTACTTTTGTCTGTCCATAATGTATTTCTGGACATCCTGGAATTCACTATGTAGACATGGCTGAAGTGGAACTCACAAAGATATACCTGCCTACTCCTTTATTCTCATCTTGGATTAAAGATGTGTGCCACCATGCCTAATTCTGTTATCTCAGTCTTCCTAAATTAGAATTGCAGACAGCCAACTTGGCCACAATGCATTTATGTGGATTTATGGGATTCCAAACTGTGATCCTCATGCTTGCATAAAAGGTATTTTAGCCACTGAACAATCTGCCAATTCTCTACTCAGTCATTTCTCGTTTGTGTCAGAGATGTGCAAGGTCATATATCAGATAATTATGTATACTATTTTCTTTGTTTTCATTGATGGTATAGACTTTTATTCCAGTTTGAAAATCTGAATATTAAAATGATGCTGTGATATAAACTAACTTAACTTTATGGCAAATGTAATCAACAGTAAGTTATAGTGGTTGTCTTAAAATTTGTATACATACTAAAAAACACCTTTCAAAATTCTTAAGACAATCTATGAGCCTCTGGAGTATAATTATATCATGGTGGTGAATAGAAGTAAGAGTACTTATATCAAGTGGGGGTTATGAATTCATTTCTATATATGACATGATAGTCCCTCATAAGTTCCTCTGGTTTTAATTGTCAAGTTAGTTAAGTGGTCATCATTTCCACTGGTCATGAGTTTCCATTGTGCCTATAATCTTAAGGATGGCCTGACACTTAAGGAGCTGGAAGTGTCAACATTGGCTGAGGTGTGCATTGGTATGGCTATGAGATTAGTAATTACTGAGTTAAGCATCTACTTCAGAATCAAGCTGAATAGAAGCTTCTTGTTTTGGATTTGGAAAGTCTCTGAGAGTGATAATGTCTACTAACTCCCTCTCAAACAGGATAAAGATGAATATAGGCTCCTTTTGGTTTTGTTGTTGTTTTGTTTTGTTGAGACAGGATTTATCTGTGTGGCTCTGGCTGTACTGAAATTCAATCTGTAGACCAGGCTGGTATTGAACTCAGAGATCTGCCTGCCTTTGCCTCCTAAGAGCTGGGATATAAGGTGTGGCCCACCACTGCCTGGCATACTATTATCTTTTTGCCTTTTGTTTTTACCAAATTTGGAATTATAGGTATGTTTAGAATGGTGATTCCTCTTCCCATTCCTAATTGAAAAATAGCTTCTGCAAATATGGCTTTTTTTCATCATTTTTAATATCTCACACAGGTCACTTTTCTTGTCCTGGTGGCATCTCAGATTGTGGATTACTGAGTTATGGCAGTATGCCAAGTTGTTCTAAGGCCTGGGGTTATTGCCATCATCTTACTACATGCTCTTGTTTCTTAATTGTCATAATATTTGTAGTTTATTGTTCTGATTTTCTATTTCAGAATTATGTTTGAAGTTGAAAACTATATTTCTGGATTGTGTTTTACTCTTTATTTCTTTATAGTTCTAATAAAAGAGAGTAATACTAAATGGACTCCATACCACCTAACTTCTTATGTACTAGAATATTAGGGCATTTTTTTGAAGTCATACAAATTCCAAAGTCATAGTCCATGTCTTTTTGATGTATGAACAGTCGTATTTTACATGGAAGTCATATATTTTATTATTAAATGCATAATGAATTTAAAATATAATTATATTTTAATTTTAAGATATACATAATATTTCTTTCTACAAAATAATCACATGTAACCCAAGATGGCCTCAATTTTTCTTTCAAATTAGAAATGATCTTCAACTTCTGATGCTTTTGTTTCTGTCACAGGAATGCTAAAATTAAAAACATGTAACAGTAAATCTGATTTTTGTTTTGGTCTTATGTTGGTAAAGATTAAACCCAGGAGAGGCTGGAGAGATGGTTCAGTGTTTATGAGCAAAGGACCAAGGTTGAAATCTCAGCACCTACATGGCAGTTCACATCTGCTGTAATTGCTGGGTGTGATGGTGCACACTTTTAATTCCAGCACTCAGGAAACAGAGGCAGGAGGATCTCTGTGATTTCTAGGCTAACCTGGTCTACAAAGTGAGTCCAGGACAACCAGGAATACACAGAGAAACCCTGTCTTGAAAAAAAAAGTAAAAAAAAAAAAACAAAAACAAAAACAAAAAACAAAACAAAGAAAGATAAAGTTTGAACCCAGGGCCTTGTGCAAGCAAGACAAGCACTCTACCAACTGAACTACATATCCAGTTGATTTACTCAACAAATGGTAACAGAATATCTTCTAAATGCCAAACACTAAGGGACAAAAGCAAAATTATTAGTAATTTTTAATTCTTTACTTTAGTCACTTAAATATTACTGGAGGAAATCAAATGTAATATAAGAGGATAGGAGACAGACTGGTTATGTGATGTATATAATATAGACATGATAAGATATAAGTATAGATTATTGAATCTGCTCTGAAAACTTAAAACTATTGTTATTCTTAAAATAAGGTTATCTTTTGACACATTGGTATAAAATTTTGTATATTGATTAAAAATAAGATTAATTTTGATAAAATTTTACAGTTTGCCTGTTCAGAGATGATAGATAGATTTATAAATCAATAGATGTCTTCAGAACCCTCAGAGATGTACAGAAAATGACATTTAAAGACATTATTATTTTAAAAATTGTTTGATTTAAGACAGTCAGCTCCTGACAGCTCCCATTTGACTAGGAAGAAGAAAATGAGCATCAAAAAAAAAATCTCCCATCAGGAGATAATTCCTACTGGATAAAAATGTCCTTGCTCTCTGAACAGACTATATACAGTCCAAAGATGGACCAGAGCTTAAATTCAGGTAAGTTGATGTCCTGATTCTGCAAAGATAGAATGGGAAAATCCTTATTTCCTGCTGCACAATTATGTCTGTGAGATATGCTTGGCCAGAAGGCTGAAGATGATATGGTATGGAGAGATATTGGGGACTGTCTAGGCAACAAACTGTCATTTTTTTTCTTTTTGGAAGCTTCTCTTCTGTGCTTCCTAGTCAGTCAGATAATAACTTTATCCCTTCTTATGTCTTTGATGGGGTTGAAGACATATATGATAAAAATTATTTAGGTTCAGAACTTTAGACACCCCAAGATAGATGATTTTTTTCTTCCTCAAGATTGCCTGATACAATTAAGCTAACCATTATATATGTACCTTTTAAACATGGTTTTCTTGATTGTTTCATGTTTGTTCTTATTGTTTTTAAAAAAATGTTTAGCTTTTTTATTAGACAAAAGGAAGAAAATGATGGGGTGGTGTTAAGCCTTCTAAATGTTAATTCTTCCTGTTTGCTGTTTGTTACTTAATTGACTCTTATTGGTTAAATAAATGCTGAGGCCTGGAGATTGGGCAAAGACAGAGGTAGGCAGAACTAGAGGCTTTGAGAGAGAGAGAATGTCTGGTGAAGAAGAAGCTAGAGAAAAGCCAGGAGCAGATAAGGAGGACACACCATGGGGTAGATTAAAGAAGATCCTTCCACTGGCCTGGAACATCAGCTTAGAGTGGATAGTAATAGTCCAAAGGGACGTATGTATATATGGGTCATATTTGGGTGATAGAGTTATGAGCTAGCTTAGATGGGCTAGGATTGCACAACCCAGGCCTAGGCTTGTTAAGATCCATGTGGTGTTTGTGTGTATTCATTTATAATGGTGGGTTAAGGATTAACACCGCCAATCAATTAAAGATAATATAAACACTAGTAAATAATTTAATTAGACATATGTTTTCTACAGTTATGCAACAGTTTTCTGTGTTTTAAATATTGCAGGGATGCTTTTAAAGACAAAATGTAAATACTTAAAATAGCTCAAGGAAGTGTCTGAAACCAACCAGATTTACAATATCCCTCCCACCCAAGAATAAACAATAAAGATTGCTGACAGTCAGTGTCAGACAAGACTTGCTGCAATGAAGACTGAGATCAGCCAATGTACAAAGAAAACAGAGAACATCTGAACTGCCCTAAAGAAATGGAGATCAACTTATCTGCGGGGAAGAGGAATAGACCATCTGAGCCACCTGGAAAGACAATCTTCAACTATTGTGTTTCTGGCAGGGTTGTGTAATACACTCCAGATTTTCAGCTTCAGTGATCTGTTGCCCACACTGGGATGGGCTTTTTGGTCTTTTAAGCTGTCTCTGAGTCATTTCTTCTTCTGTAAGCAACACCTCACTCATATTCCTGTAAGTAACCTCAATAAAACTAATTGGCCCCAAAAATTGGACTTTGATGGTATCCATACTTTAGACACGTGTCTGTTGTGTATTCTCAGGAAAAGTCTTGGCACACACCAGGACACTGCAATACACATGATTTAGCTTTGTTTTCCTAGAAGTTGAACTGGGTTGAAGGATTAAACCAAGAACTGAGAAACCCCTTCACTAATTGTAAAAAATACCAAAGACATTTAAAAATGTTTTATGTCTAAGATTACATCCATTTCAGTATCCTAAATATTTATCATATAATCTGAGTGTTACTGGTTACCAGAGAAGCTCTGGAACTTACTTTCTTCTGTTTGCAATACGAATTTATCATTATAGAAATTGGTACCCTTTTCTACAGATAATAGTAATGATGTTAATAATAACACTGCTAAGAAATAATATATGATTTGAATCTCAATTCAGTTAATTTCCACAAACATTCATTAAGAAGCCATGATTCATCTGACAATATGCATAAATGTTGAGGTGATGTAAAGATTCCAGGGTGTTGTTTCAACCAGAAGTCTGACATAGACAAAAATGTTGAGGAAAATCAGTCTCTTTTGAGGTCACTGCTAAGCTGCTCCCATCATCTGTTCCAATATTTGTTGATTCATTCTTATCGCTGAAGCTTGTATTGGCCTTCCTTATAAGTTTAAATCTCATGTGCTTTACTTATTATGGGGGGATATTTAAATAAGACATTCATAAATTGTCTTTTACTTAAGACTTCATATGATTTAGCACTTTACTTTCTCCATAGTTCATAAACACTGTTTTAATGCTTGTACTTTTTGTCTATGGGGAATGAAGTGATTCTTTTAATTTTGGCTGATTTAACAAATATCCCCATTGTTCATATAGTTGTTTTCCACTTTTAAAACATTATTAAGTATCCGCCAATAATTTTTGATGATTCCCAGGTGGTTTGCTTAATTTGGGAAATTCAGAAAATTTTAACAGGTATGAATTACCCTGAGAAAGTAGGCTCTACTCCCTGGTCCCCTTTTCTTCTCTGCTTTGAGACTATTGCCATGCAATATCAGCTGCCATACTTTACCTTGTTCCTCCAACAGTGTTACATTTCTGAAGCCAAGACCACAATAAATCTTTTCTCAATTATTTTGTCACAGCAATGAAGAGTTTAATTTTTAATTTTGACTATTTTGTTAGAAAATGGATATAAAATCACACAATTGTTTCCTACTATTCATTTCTTAAAATCTAAATACACTGTTGTCAATTTTTACTTTTATTACAAGCAAGAATTTAAGTGCAAAGTGAACTAGAGGTAACAAGTTGGCTTTGGAATATGACTTGTGAATCCAATCATAGCTTATATGGTTCTTTGAAAACAAAGCCAAATTATAACTTCAAATATTTAACAACATTTACATACTTTAGCAGCTAAAACAGTATGTTATCTGTGGAATGGAGCAGCTATCATGGGCCGACATGGATCTCAGTTTTCAGGTGTATGCTGAAACTGTCCTGCTGGTTAGAATCATACAGTGAATGTTGCAGGAAGGAGAAATATAAAGTATGTGATCCAAATACAGAGATTAATTATCTATACCCAACCTAGAAAGTGCTCATTTACTGTACCAAGAGATGAGACAACAAAAAGTTTAGTTAATGTAGGATTCTGGGGTGTTACATCAGGTGATTGAGGCTGTAACACTCCAGAACATACAAAGCAGTGAAATGAATGCTAAGGGATTCAAATGTCATGCTTTTGAGGAATTAACTAGCTATTCATTTAGGCTTTAAGTGTTGTTGCAACAAGACTTAGATTTGATTTTTTTCAAATGATTATGAACTACCTAAAGGCTAATAATAAACCTAAGATAATAGGCAAATCTTAACTACAATGCTTATCTTTGAATAATATTCTAGTGTAACAACACATTTTTTCCAATTTTTGCATGAAGAAGTACATTAATATTTGTTCATATTCTATGACCTTTGTATAATTCTCATGGGCACTATTTTCCAAACTATGATGTTTGCTCTTTAAAATAAAAGTTTTTAATATCTATCATTTATGCACTTTCAGCTATTCCATATTTATGATTGTTAGCATTAAGAATAAACTGGGAGTAGTTCTATCTCAAGACACAGCCATATCACTCCTGGGCATATATGCAAAAGATTCCTCACCAATCCACAAAGACATCTCCTCAACTATGTTCATAACACCTTTATTTTTAACAGATAGAAACTGGAAACAACTCAGGTGCCCTTCAACTGAAGAATGGATTAAAACAACCTGTGGTACATATACATAATGGAATACTACTTAGCTATTAAAAAGAAAGAAATCATGCAATTTGGAACCAAATGGATGGAACTAAAAAAGTTCATCCTGAATGAGCTAACCCACACCCAGAAAGATACACAATGCATGTATTCACTCATAACTGGATTTAGACATACAGTACACGATAATGATCTTTCAAACCACAGACCCAAAGGAACAGGAACCTAGTATAACTATTCTATGAGAAATGACACCCAGAAGAAGAACAAAGCAAAGGCTGAGTGAGACAGATAGGTGAACATTAGGTGGAGCTCTGGGAGCCCTATATAAGAGACGGAGGAGGAATAGAGAGACCTGGTGGGATCAAGATCAACCCATGAAGATTAATAGAACCAACCAATCTAGGCTCCTAGGGGCTTACAGATAATCATTGGAGCTTGCTATTTAACAACCTACTAGGGACAAAATGAGTTCCAGCTTCTAGAAGAGATCCTGCCTCAAAGAAAGAGTAGAACATCTGCTGTTCTCTTCCACCTTTCATGGGTACATAGTTGCATGCACCCACACATGATTCTATACACACAGAAATACAAACACAAATTAATAAAATTAATTTATAAAAGTGTCCACTATCATCACTTCTATTCAGCATTAAAAATTATTAGTGTTCACATTTACATAGAAAATAATAAAATTTGTCAAATGAGAGAGATAAAGATAGATACATTTCTATTCACTTATGTAAATACGATATGTAGAAAACACTGAAAAGTTATTACAGTTGAAAACCAGTTATGTTTCTACAGGTTTCATTGAAGTTATCCACCACCTCTGGCTCTTATATTTTTCTACCTGTACTTTCACATGCATTTATGGGGCTTAAAGGGAGGTGAGTGATAAAACAATCCCTCTTAAGTCTGAATTCTACAAATTTCTCACACTCTGCTCATTGTTCAGTTGTGGGTCTTTGTGGTAATTACCATCTACTGCACAAAAACTTCTCTGATAAGGGTTAAGTGATGCATTGATCTACAGGTATAGTAATATGTCATTAGGAGTCATTTTATTACTATTTTCATTTTTCAAAATAAAGGAATTAGATGTTACCCTAATGACTTACATTGTTTCAGGTTCTTGTCCTCATTAACAGTGTAAGGTATAGGTCCCATCTCACAGAGCAGACCTTAAACCCAAAAATTGTGATGGTTACTTCCCACACTGAGTGATAGTAGGGGTGATGCTTGCAGTTGCATACAAACTTCATTCTCCATGTTCTTGGACATAAGCCTGTGGTATCTTCAGATAGGGTATTGCCATCAGGTTATATAGGATATATATAGGGTTTTTCAGTAGCCTAAAATGTTTGTGAGGTCTGTGTGAAACCTTGACCAATGAATCAAAAAATGCCACTAAAAATGTGGTTTTCAAATGGCTTTAGTGTTAGTTATTACTTTCCATTTCCCTCCTCTACCCTCCTCTTCTGTATATCAATTCATGTATACTCCTGATCTAATTTTCTGTTTATCTCTTTGTAACACAAAATTCTACTTTTCCTTCCTTGAAAACCCTTCCCTGTATCAATGGTACCTTTCTAGCTACCTAACCTTTGTGTATATCCTAAATAAAACACATAATTTCATAACTTAAATGCTAACATCCATTTTCAAAAGAAAATATCTTTATGCATTTGGGTTACTTTGCTGTGATAACACACCATGACCAAAAGCAACTTGGGGAGGAAAGGCCTTCTTTCATCTTACAACTTAGAGTTCATCATCCAGGGAAGGAAGAACATTAACAGAAACCTGGAGGCAGGAATTGATACAAAGGCCCTGGAGAAATGCTAATTCCTGGCTAATATTACTAAAAACAAAAATTACTAAAATAATATACTATATTATTTTAAATATATAAAATATATATTAAATATATAATTAATTATAATTAATCATACAATTAATTATATAATTAAGTATACATTTAATTATATAATTAATTATATAATTGAATATATATTAAATATATAGTAATAAAAATAATATTACTAATAACAAAAATTACTAATTACTAATAACAAAAAGTGCCTTATAGACTTATCTATAGGTCAGTCTAATGGAGGTATTTCCCAATTGAACTTGCTTCTTCCCAGGTGACCCTGGTTTGTTATCAAATTGACAGAAACCTCACTAGCACAGTGATAAAACTGGATCTTGCAGTAGATTTATTTTAGTCATTTATTTTAGGAATCACCACACTGATCATATGGTGGTTGTATAAGTGTTCACTACCTCCAGAACTGAATAAGTTTTGCCCTAACATGCTTATGCTTTAGTATGATTAATTCTGTGAAAATAGATATCTTACTAAATGCAATCTACAGACTCCATGAAATCCCATCAAAACTTCAAAACAATTCTTGCCAGAATTCAAAAATTATCTTAAATTTGAATATGAAACACACACAAACAGGATAACTAGAAGATTTCTGAATAATAAAATAACCGCTGGTGATGTAACCATTCCTGATTTCATGGGATACTACAGGGTTATAGTAATAAAGACAGGAAGATTGGCATATACAGGCAGCTTAATCAATGGAGTATAATTGCGGATCCAGACATCAACTCATATATCTATGCAACTTTAATTTTTGACAAAACAAAAAATACAAACTGGAAAAAAAGGTAATATCCTCAACAAATGGTGCTGGTTAAACTAGATATTTTCATGTAGACAAAAATAGATTTGTACCTATAACCTATATAAAACTTGACTCCAAATGGATCAAATAGCTCAGCAGAAGACCTGATACCATGAATCTGATTCAAAAGAAAGAAAAGAAAGCATGTATACACTGTTTTGAGTTCTGAACAACAACCTCATAAAGCCCTCATAAAAACATATCTAATAACTCATGAAACTAAGCAGCTTTTTCATACCAAAGGAAATCATTTGAACAAAACAGCAGCTTGCAGAATGGAAAAAAATCTTTACCAATTATTCATCTGACATAGAATTAGTATGTAGTCTATACAAAGAACTCAATATACTGAACATCAGTAAAACAATCTAACTAAAAAAATTGGGTATATAGATAAACACAGAGTTCTCAAAAGATGAAAAACATTTCATTTCTAAGCATTACCTAGGCACAATACCAAAAAGGGTTAACCTTAATTTTGTATCAATATATAAAGATCAATACTTATGTAGCTAAATATAATATTAGTTTTGTATCAATATACAAAGATCGACACCAATGTCACCAAATATAATCTTCATTTTGTATAATATAAAAAGATATAAGAGCATATTCAATAATCTGTCCCTTTTTCTTTATCATTCCTTGATTATGTCTATAACCCATTTTTTAAAATCTTTTCCCCCCTACATAGGAAAGAAGGAAGGATAGAGAAAAGAAAAAGAGAAAAATCTCTGGGTCTAACCTCCAAAACTTGTTTAATAAGACCATTTATAAACTTGCAACCTATCCCCCGAAATAAAAACAAACATCTATAGCCCATCAAATGACCAAAGGGAGGGGAATCACCCACCCCACCTTTTAGGAATAGGATGTCACTATCTTAAAATTACTTCCTCTTGATTTAGGACTTAGGAAATCTGTTTGGAGCCCAAATAAGAAAGGAAAAATGGGTAAGCAAGAAGTTTTGACCCATTGATAGCAACTATCACAAGCTGTTTAGGATAATTAAGAGACTGCAAGATAAATAGTCATTCAAACATTTCATTTGGTTAAGTACTAGCATAGTTTATCACAGATGTTTTCTAAGTTAACCAAAAATCAAGTTGCTAAGAGACAAGCAATATTTGCTTATCCAAATATACAGAGAGAGATAGGTGGTCTTCAAAGACTGCAAGAGATCTGTAGAACTTGGCATTCAAATAAAGTTTCTCAATTTAAGACTTTTTGATATTGAGACATGTCAACTCCTCACAGCATCCCCTGTTCTACTCCAAGTAGAGGATTAGCATCAAATAATCTTCATTTGGAGATAGTTACATTAGTGGTAAGTCTGTCATTGGACAAGAAAAATCCCCTGCTTCAACTGTAGACAGAATGTTGTCCAAAAAGGACAAAACTTGGAAGCAAGTAGTCGACAGCCTAGCTCTGCCAAGACAGGGTAAGCAAGTCCTTCATAATTCCTGTTTTTACAATTAATGTCTGTCAGAGATACTGGGCCAAGAGACTCAATGTTGCCTGGCTTCCTTAAACCTGGTCTTTGCAAATGTAAAAAACAGCAACACAGATTAGACACTGAGATTTGTAAGAGTCTAGAGGCAACAGAGTCGCAACACCTTTTTCAGAAGGACAAACTGAAGCTAAGAAGCTTTGTGACTTATTAAGAGTGTGAGCCACTTGCACTGACTACTATGCCTCCAATTCATTTTTCTCTGTCTCCTGTCCCTTTTTAAGAATATTGTCTGTCCCTTTCCTGAGTCAAAATGTGAATTAGCTTCAGGTCACTAGACCTTAGTCACTGGACCTTAACTCTGTCTTTGATTCTTACCTCTGTCCTTCAAAGGACTACAATGCTCAATCTATGGGTTCTCTCATATATTATATAAAATGGATTAGTATTTGCATATAACCTATATGCACATTTCCCTATGCTTTAAGCCATCTGTAAATTATTTATGATTCCTAATATAATGAATGCTGTGCAATAGTTATTGTACTATATTATATACGGAGTAATTAAAGGGCAACATACTTGTACATGTACACTGTAAACAGAATAGGAGTAGTTTCTGGGCTGACAGATTGTCTCAGTGTGTTAAAAGGCTTGCTACATAAACATGATGACCTGAGTTTGATTACTGGAACACACATAAAGGTGGAAGATAAAACTGAAGCTACCAAAATTAGCCTCTGTCTTTCATAATTACAGAATGACACATGCACTTATACAAACATACATATCATGCATACATACATAGTAATAAATAAAGTAAAAATTAAAATATTTACATATATTTTCTGTTTGTGATTGTTTAGTTCAGTGTTCTGGGACCTATATGTAACAGTTAGTTCTACAATTTTTTTTCCTTTTAAATACACCCCTCTCTTCCAGTTCCTAGTATTGTCTCAAACATGTCATATACAAAGATGTTCAAATCCAGAAAATACCACAGCATAAAAAAATTATGAACTGCATATTTTCCACTAAAATGCTGATGTTGAAATTATAATTTCCAATACATTTTGGATATATATATATATATATCCTGGAGACAATTAATCCCTGAGACTGAACTCTTTTGACCAGTGCCCTTACAAGTTGATCTGTAGGCTGTCTTGTAACTATGTACTTCTTAGGAGGAGCAAAGTTTCTCAAGAAATGTTTTATTAAACATTCAACTAATAAAATGCTCCAAGAAATAAAAGAACACTGAAATCAAATAAGTATGAATATGCATACACATACAAATGTCAATTATAATTATATTGATCTCTCAAAAAATTTTAAATGCCAAAAGTATTTATTAATTCCTTAAGAAACCTATTGATATCAGCTCCACGTTTCAAAAAAATTTTTAAAGAGCATATTTAACACAAATGTTCTTCAGATCTTAGAACATGTTTGCATGGCTTCATTGAAATATTATGTTATGCTTTCTCCTTGGAAGATTAAAACAAGCATCTATTCACTCCAGATCAGGTACCAACTGACCAAAGAAATGATCCCATTCAAGTCCAGATAAGCAAGACTACCTTATAATTCTTTTACTTTTTCTGAAAAAAAAAAATTTAGACGCTTACTTGACAGATGTACCATGGAAGCTAATCCAGAAACATGAATGTGCACTGAGGCATCAGATGTAATCAGAAGTTAGAGGAGATGCTGAGGATTCCTTCCTCTATATAAGGAAGGCATATGCAAAGGCCCTTCCATAAAATCTGGAAAAGATTTGAGAAAGGAAGAAAAAGACAGGGTGCAGAGATATAGTGAATAAGGAAGACAGGATGTCAAAGCACGGTTGAAAGATTTAAGCCACCAAGTTAATGTGTAGGAAATCCCAGCACTTACTGAATTTTTTAAAGAAGAAAATGCTACCATTGCATTGTATATGTTTTGAAAAATACCATGCTGTTCTAGGAAGATGGGGTGTTGTATGTTTCACAGTGAATATGATAATATTTTCAATAAAGAAGTGGAAAATTATTGCATTCAAGTATGTAAGAAGTAAGTGTTCCTTGGATCAGAGTGGTAGTAGTGGAAACAAGAGTAATTTATGTATTTCATAATTGTAGAAATAGTTTCTAGAATTCAGAATGCAGTAGTTTAGTGACATGAAGAACAAAGATGTTCTAATATTTGTTACATTTCAATTTGTGGAATATGTAAAGGGTAGTAAGAGCTACAGTTTACTAAGAGATCCATGTTGAAGATCATGCAAAGTATCACTGAAAGTCACAGAGTGATGAAGCTACTCATTAAATATAGTCCGAAAGGTCAGAGAGGTGAAGTATGGAGAATTCTCAAAGGTTGCACAATGTTTAGAGTGTAAAAATAGAAGATACGGTGTCCTAAGTGAAGTTTCTGCATAACAAATATTGGTAGGATAAAACAATAGAATCTCTTTCAACAATTAGGGCTTGTAGTTCTGAAAATTGACTCCATTGCATGATTATAGTTTGTTTAGAGTCTCTCATATGATTTCTTTCAACCAATAATGAGACAGAATTTACCAAAAACAATACCTACAATAACCATCACCCAGACCAGCCAGGCACATAAATTGTCTCACTCTCATGAGGTAGTTCTACAAGCAGAGAAACATCCACAAACACACACTTTTAAATTGAATCTCCAAGATACCATCAGATGTAGTCCTAACACAGGCATAGCCCCTCTTATGTGCTTAGACTTAGAAATAACATAGATGATTTCAATTATATACTGTCACTCAATTTGTTTGAAATAAGTCACTAAAACGAAGTCCATACTGAAAGGAGGTTGACTTAGACTTTAAATTTTGAACTGAACGTACTTTCAAAGAATTTGTAGGCACTGTCATAATTTAAAGTTGAATTGGCTCCCCAAAGCACACATGTTAAAAACTTTAGCTCCCAATGCATCAGTGTTCAGAACTGAGGTTTTTGGAAGGTGATTGATAATAAAGGCTATGACTTTATGTATGCATTTATCTATTTAAATATTGAGAACTTAATGGGTTTAGATGAAGGGACATATATATATTTATCAAGTTCACTATCTCTGTGTCCCATTTCTTCAAGGTATTCCAGCTACCTACAACAATGTTGCTCCATGCCATATGCCCATAGGCCCAAATTCCTATGGAGTGAAATCTCTGAAAATGTGAGCCAAAATAAATCTTTCCTCTTATGAGTTGATTATCCCAGGCATATTATTAGAGTGAAAGGGAGCTGAATGACTGTCAGTAGAGTTGGTTCAGAATGTATAGGCAATTCCAATATAAACATAATGATCTGAGTTTAATCCCTATTTCCCATGTTGGTAGGAGAAAAGCAACTCCCTAAAGGCATCGTCTCTCTGAATACATGCCATAGAATGTTGCTCCAGCACACAAATGTACACACACAAATCCACAGACTAACTAAAATCATCTTTCAAAAACAAACTTGGCTGAAAGAAAGGGTTAAATTTTTCACAAAAATTTACAGAGAGGAGTATGTAGTTTTCTGGAAGCCAAAAGAAGTGTTTTTAGATTTTCTGAGCAGAGCCATCATTTAGCTAAAATTTTTCTGCTATTTTCTTAGCAGAGCCTTTATTTAGCCAAAAAAAAAAAAAAAAAAAAAAAAAAATCACTCTCTTCTTTACGATCTCCCCTTGTGTGGTGTTATACAGAAATTGATCTGTAGCAAAGAACCTGTGCTACCTACTTTAATCCATAATTGATTATGTAAAAAGAAAGAGAATAATATCTACTTCTAAGTAAAGTCAGTCATAGCAGAAGTAACTCAATTTATGAATTTAATATTGCAAACTGTTGAGCCAGCTCAAGGAGAAGCAACTGTGCTTTGAAGATTGTTTGTCCTCAACTAAATTAACTTGGTGCTGTCAATCATTTTTTCTTCAAAGTATTTTGATGAAAATATAATGGAACCAAAAGAAAACATTTTATTATATATCAGTGTGTGAGTGAGTGAGCACTGCAGAGTAGGTCTTAAAGAAATTCTTCATGCTCTGAAAGAATTGAACAAGCCAGAAAAAAATGCTGGCTTCTGAGTGTGGGAGAGATAATGTCAATCACTCTTAATGTGTCCCTGTGTACAGTCTCTAGACAAAGGCAGTGTAGAAGTCATCAGCCACTATTCTAATCTGGAAATGTGTAAACAATTCCTCTCTAAACTTTGCTTTGTGTAGTTTTACATATTCTTACCAAATTTTTATCACTTTAATTTAAGAACAGGCTGGAGAATTATAGAGAAGTTACAGACATGAAACTATCAGATTTTTTTTTTTTGAAATATACATGACTATAATGACTTCCTTTTCTTGTATGCCTGGAGTGCTCTTTATCCTTTCCTAAACTGCTCTATATCCTAGTACACTCTCTAAGGTCACATCAATAGGATTGGTCCTATGACTTTAAGAACAGTATACGGGGTCTGAGAAGACAGAGGAAGTGACTATGGGAGACTGTTTCTGCCACCGTCTCTACATTGCTGAGAGATGGCCACAGCCATTAGCTGAAAGTCATGTATGCATCCAGTTACATACCCACAGTCTCCCATTACCCTGTTCACATACCCCCACCCCTATCAGGCCTAGGAAAAGGCCCTAGTTTCCCATTGTCATTCTTTAAGACATACTATAATGTTATTGGTAGTTTCTTTAACTGTACTTTCAACTTTATAAATAGCTCTCTGTTACTATTTTTTTTTTTTTTGGCTATGTCATACAAGTATGTCTGGAAAGACTTCTGGATGCTTGTCTTAAAGTATGAGGATACTGATATCATTTAAGTAGGGGGAGAGCAAAGGCTAGCTTGAGATGTACTAATTTCAAAATGCCTCTGACACTTGAGTAGATATGCTGATATACTGTAAAATCTATAGAGATGTCTAGGTTGAAGGAAAAAACATCAAAAATGGTAAACAGGAGCCTCATGATAAAACCATGATTCATATGGATTATATCAGTGACCCATAGGGATAGCAGAAAAGGAATGACAACTTATGGGAGTTCAGTGCTAACAAGGTCAAGTACTTTCCCTTAACAGAGACAAGGAAGTCACGGCTGGTAAAAACTTGCAATGAGTATGTTTGTGTGTCGCAGCATTTTATGAGCCCAAGATTTTCTGGTTCTCCTAAAGGTCTTTTACTAGATCAGTCTCACAACTGTGCCTGAACCTTCCCATGTGGATAATTCTGCCCCACACTTGCATTTGGTGTCCCTATTATAGACTCTGCTACTCCTTCATCCTCTTCTCTAGCTCATACTTGTAAAACCTTGAAGAAGCATTTTTCCTTATTCTAGTTTACTTCTTTCAGTTTGCTGTAGAGTTCTCTTCTTGTTCTGCTAATAGTCAATAGATTTAGATGGACCATTAAGCCCAAAGTACAAATCATTAGCCACTGGAAAAAAATGCTTTCCACAACTTCCCTAGAGGGAAAATATTTGCATTTTCTTCTTTAGTGAAGTAAAAGAGAAGAAGAGAAACAGAATTGTTATACCATAAAATGCCCTAAAGATTTTAAAGGAAAATGAAAGATGATGTCCCAATCCTTGAGTGTTTGTAACCTAATGGTTCTGTAGAAGGTCAGATAGAAAATGAAAACAAACATTTATAATGAATTGTAGCAAGGATAACTTAATGTACAAATATCACCCCAAGGAAGAAAATTAAAATCATTTATTGGAGCAGTTAAATCAAGGTTTTTAGTAGGAAGGAAATGTAGGGTGGTAACTGAAGAGGAAAATGTGAATTACTAGAAAGGAGCCAACCAGACAGGTGACTCTTGCCATCTCAGCACTGAGCATTTAGTCATTTCAGGTTCAATGTGGGATTTACAGAGAATTTGAGGGTAGTCTGACCTCCAGAGGATGACTGTGTCTCTGACTGTGGGGAGCAAGGTGAGAAAGAAGGCTGGCTAACATTTGTGGTAGAGAAAATAAGAAATGTCTGAATCCACAGATAAATCCAGGAAAAGTGTGTTTGGAGTATCTAACTAATAGTAATTTTGATACAACTACTGTCATGAAACAGCAGAAATAATAATTGAAGCTGATTATGTATTTATATATGAGACTCAGAATTTAGGGCAGTCAAAACATTTCTGTTCTTACCATCATTAGTAACTACTCTTTACACTTAACAAGCCTTCTAACTTTAAGACCACTTATCATGACATACAAGAATAGAAAACTGTCATGGCTTTCATTTTGAAGTTCTGAAGGAAAGCCCTGATGGTGTAAGGATGGTGTGGAGACTTGACAATTCCCAGTCAAAGCTAGGACTTGGAATATCCAGTCAAGATCACACCTTGTTAAAAAGATTTATCTCTAACAAGAAAAGATAAGAAGCCAAGAACAATCTATGGAACTGTTAGCAGAGGACATATTTCTTATAAAAAGAAGTGGCAATGCAATAATTTAAGAATACTCATGACCAGAATGCTACAACTAAAGCAGCTGCCCTGATTCAGTATAGCTACTGAATTGAGATATACAAAGAAAAATGTTTGTGTGTATGGGTACCAATATTACATTGGAATACTTAATTGTTTATAAAATTGTCATTCTATTTTAATTTTGGAAATTTTCACACCTTCATAAAGCAAATATTTCCCAAATAAATACTAAAGCTGAGTAAGAAAAATATTCACCTGCATTTGAATGATATGAAACAACTTTGGCCAACAAGAGGAATGTAGAAATGACACTTGTGTTGGCCTAAGTATCTATGATTAGCAGGTGAGCTCCTCTATTCATTGCAATTATGAAACTCACTACTACTCTGCAAATAAGCCATGTAGAAAATGTGTTTTCCTTTAACTTAAAGTAAAATGAAGGTAGAAGTAAATGCATTCTGCCAAAAAAGAAAACAAACTAATTTTTAGTATCTATATGGAATACAGATATTAGAAACAAAGGCATATACAAGAAAAGTGAGCCTGTTATTCAGAAATAATGTGAAAATAAGTGGATAGTTTAATAGAGAGACAATGGGGAATTGAAAATATATTAAATTTAAACTATGATGCACGACAAAAGCACTGAACATCAAATAGTCAAACACACTCCAATCTGTAAAGGTCACCTGAACTAGAATAGGACTCCCAGATATGGTACTTTATTCAAAAGCAACATTAGAATACTTAAACAAAATACTTAATAAGTAAAGTTTACTACATTCCACATCATTCAAATGAATTGTAACTAACTGATTTACTTAAAAAATAAATAAAAGATTTACGTTGCTATGTTATAATCAAGAAAACCACTCAAAGTATCCTTGATAATAGATGGTTCACAGATTCTTCATAATATTCTAAATTTGATACCAATGCTACTTGTACCAAGTATATTCTGTATTTATTTTAAGGATCAATTGAAATGATATTCATTAATTAGAAAATAGAGGGCAAATTGACAAGGAACTTAAAAGGCAAGTGACGACAACAACAATATATTTAGTCATTAGAGTATGTGTGTAAACTGTGTTTACATAGAACCTGGAAGTAGTGGGCAAACTCCACTTGTGGCATTCATAAAGAACATATTTTTTTTCATGTGAAGCATCTCAGACAATGAGTCACTCCACCTACAGATTTACAGTCAAATAATCTGAGTCAAATATAGATGTAATATATAACTTAAATGATTTGGTTTACATATTAACTGTAGTTCTTTAAAGATCTTCCAGCATGTCACATTCTTAATGCTGAAGAAGGGGAAAAGGGTTACTACTGATAACAGCAATACAGTTAATGTTTCAGGATCTATGGAACCTCACTGACAACAACTCCAAAGTAAACAATTTATTATTGGCACTGGGCTCCTCCTCCTCCTCCTCTTCCTCTTCCTTCTTTTCTTCTTCTTCTTCTTCTTCTTCTTCTTCTTCTTCTTCTTCTTCTT
>CAJQZJ010032660.1:3882382-3894617 GCA_907164525.1 Lophiomys imhausi | reverse complement strand
TTCTTCTTCTTCTTCTTCTTCTTCTTCTTCTTCTTCTTCTTCTTCTTCTTCTTCTTCTTGTCCTATGGGGTCTAGTAGTACATTGTTGTCCTGTTATAGGGTTACAAAAGACATTACATAACAGAGTCATAGTACATAGAGGAATCAAGTTCATACCCACCTGGATGCTTTATCTTTTCTAGCTAGCTTTTATAGTGCTGAAAAGTGTTATCAACATTACAAAGGAGAAAAACAATCATCAGTTATACCCAGCTGTGAATCCTGTGAGCTATAATAATAACTGTCCTGGTAAGACATACACACTGGTACAACAATGGCACAAACATTGGGGAAGTACCCAACTAACCACTCTCTGAATGGAATTAAGTATCAGGCCACAAGACAAAACCCAATCTTGGTACCATCATCTTATGAAAAAACTATGGATATATAGATGATAAGCCCTATGGGAAACCTACCACTACTATTTCCAGGTATCCACATAATATTTAACCAACTTCTAATTAACTCTCACTATACACATAGATTAATGTATCTATCAACCCTCATCTGAGAAACCCTATGTATAGTAGAAGGTATTTAACACAGAGTCTACAACTGTCCAAAGTTAAGAGAAGGACTACAGAAAATTCAACTCTCAATGTAAAATATATACCATTCTCTCTCCTACCAAGGCTCAGGCATTACCTTTGGAAGAGTGAGCTGAAAGAGTCTAAGAATCAAAGACAGTTAATAAACACAGGGAAGCAATGTCTTCAGGACACAGCAGAGTAGCTGCACATATGAAATCACAGTTATTAAGACAACACTCATAAAACTCATGCAAGCGAAGCCTAGACCAATTTTGAGCATTGAATAGGGATTTGGATAAGAAATCCCAGCCCTAGTCATGCAGCAATTGGAAACTGTTAGCTGTTGGGAAAGAGAGAGACAATTTTTTCTAAGAGACTAGCTTCTGGTAAATTACTGATTTTCCAGTGGAAGACCACATATCCAGAAAGATTTAAATGGCTCATATTGGTTTTGATGGGAGAAATGTTGTGTGAGTAGGGAAATAAGGTTTATCTCTGAATATTCAGAAGGGGTACTATGATCAAAACATATATAAAACTCTTGAATAACTAATAAAATCAGAAAGAACAGAGCTACGTAATCTTTCCTATTTTAAAACATGAGCCTCTTTATAGACTTCTCACTAATTTTTGGGAGAACTATTCATATTTTACAAGGTGCTTTGTCATCTTTTCATGACAATAATTTGGAAAATTATGATATGGAAAGGCTACATGCATCCAAAAACAAGTAAAGAAAAGAAAGATGTATCAACCAATAAAATTTAGGAGTTTTCAAATATCCAACTTAAATGTAAGAATTGAAAAAAATATTTTTGCTGTCTATGGATACAGCAATATACCTTACCAGTATAAGTTAGGAAGTAGAGAAGATAACCCTTAGAAAGAAAATGATAAGTAGAGGAGAGACTACATAAGATGTGGCCAAGGGTAATATAAGACCCACAGCCTTTTCTCATCTTTATTTTCCAGCTTATCAAATATTTAACATCTCTTTTAAATGCTGGGCAATCTGGTATAGAAACTACATTTTCTATCCCCAAATGAGCTAATAAGTTAATGGGAAGAAATACAAGAAATTCAGCCAACATATCCAGTGGGATCATTTGACTAAACCCAGAATCCTGAGGAAGTAATTAGAAGGTATAAACTTGTCTGGGAGCAGGTGGGAATTGAGGATTTTACTCAAGGAAGGTTTTCTAAATAAGCTGTCATAAAATAAGTTGAGTCCTTGGGGAATTTATGTGAAAGAGTAGAAGCCATTTCAGCAGGATTTATAAGATTCTACTATTTATTTATGGAAATATGGGAAACTGAAAAAATAAAGGTATGGGCACAGGTGAAGAATAGAAATGAGAGAGCCCCCTATAGGCCATGGCCTGGGTGAGCTAGAAGAGGCAGGACTAGAGAGATGGCCCTGCTGTTGGGGGTGTGGGACTTGGTCTGCAGGACTGACCAAGTCAGCTACCACCCAGGTCCATGTCTAGGGCTATGAGTTAGTCCACCCCACCATCTACCCAATCTATAAACTTCTGGAGTGCATGAAGCAGCAGGTCCTGTAGAGCTAAAGCCAAAGGATCTCCACAACACAGGGCAACACCAGGATATCCAAGAGAAGTCCTGGTGATGATCCAGTGTTGATGGTGTAGTAGAAGCCAGAAGCCTCTATCCAGACCAATGACTCATTGTATTGAACATTTGCAAATAAAGACCTGTTGACAAAGGGGTATATTGTGTCATAGAATGTCATGTCTATGCTATGACACACTACAGCTTCCACAATAAAATGGTTGTTGCTGTTGTTTTGTTTTTATTTTATCTGGTTTTATTTGTTTGGTGGAAGGTTGCAAGAGCAGAGGGGAAATATGCAGGGTCAGGGAGATGAGTGGGATTGGGGTGTGAATTTGATGTGATATGAATTTCACAAAGGATGGACAAAAATATAAAACAATGTAGACAGTGACCAGAAGACTTGTGGGAGGAAAATAAAGGAATATAAGACTTATGTTAGTGTATTTATTTTTTCATGAGAGTTTTGAGGACAATTTTTTATATAAAACAAAGCAGGTTCGAGGGCTTCCCTATATCTTCTTTTCCCCTTTGTTTAAAGCTCAGAATAAATAGTATGCTCCAAGGAACTATTATGGATTGACAAGCCATGAACTCTTTCAATACATCAAATTCTTTCTAATTATTTAGGCAATATTAATCTTGGGCCTAGAAGCTGAAATATTTCAGAAAAATTGCATATGAAATTTGTAGAAGTAATCACAGAATCAATGAAACAAAACATAATACAATAAACATGTCTCAACTTTGTGACATAAATATTACAGATGCATGCCCTGTAGACTGATTGAACGTTACCTTTGAGATTTATGATAAAGGATGTCTTTAGAATCAGTGATTCTTTTTCACCAGTAACTGAGGCTTCATAAATGTTTATGAAAGGCATTGTAGCAAATGTGTAATATCATTTTTTCTAAGGCATATACATAGATTATATTTTCAGATGGAATAAGTCTTTGATATGTTTCTTAACTTTGTATATGATATAAAACTATATTTCGATAGCTAAGTCTATAAGCAAAAGCATCCAATTACACAATAAAATGAGCCTTGTATTACCACAGAACAGCTGAGATTATAGTCTGACATCACCTCACTCTGCTTTCTATTTTATCTTTTTATTGCCTTTATGTGTATATGTGT
This sequence comes from Lophiomys imhausi, assembly GCA_907164525.1. Taxonomy (NCBI): domain Eukaryota; kingdom Metazoa; phylum Chordata; class Mammalia; order Rodentia; family Muridae; genus Lophiomys; species Lophiomys imhausi. The sequence goes on along the minus strand of CAJQZJ010032660.1, from coordinate 3,891,333 downwards.
GTTTGTGTGTGGGGGTGTGAATATGTGTGTGTGCAAGGATATGCTCATGTAGGGCAAGTAATGTGCACAGTAGAGCATGTGTAACCTTCCTTATCACCCTGCACCTTATTTTTTGAAACAGTATCTCTCACTGAACTTAGAATGCTTTGCTTCAGTAACATTACCTAACAATGAGTTCCCAAGGTTTACCTGTATCTGCTCTATGTTTCCTTCTGTTACTATGGTTGCAGTGCATATCATCATCATTTCCTGCTTTTACATAAGTGCTGCTGATCTAGCTGGAATGGAAACTGAGTTATGTATAGATCTTTAAACTTATCAAGATAGATACATAATAGAATATTATTATTGGTTGCCAAATACATATGGACTGGGCATTGGAATGTATGCTCTATGTTATAATTTTCATAAGTATTGCCTAATCTTTCTTATTGCTTTGCATTGTATTTATTGTTATAAGAGAAAGAGACTTTTATTGGATTAAACAGGGGAGATGTTGGGGGAGGAAGATAAGATACACCTTAAATAAATAAAAAAAAGAGGAAAGGAGGGAGAGGGGTAATAGGGCAGGAGAATAGAACAAGGAAGGAAGGAGGGAGGAGCTGTGATTGAGATGTAATTTGAATAAATGGATAAATCTTGAAAAAAATGTCAAAACTGAAAAAAAATAGGACAAAAGTAGAGGTAGGAGGGAGGAAGGGATGGACCTGGGGGAGTGGGAGGGGCTAGTGGGGTGAATATGACTAAAACACATTGAAAATATTAGAAGTGGTAATAAAAATCAACTTTTGGCACAAAACATCCAGGAAATCTGTGGCATGATGAAAAGATCAAATCTAAGAACAATGGGAATAGAGGAAAGAGAAGAAATACATGTTAAAGGCCCTGAAAATATTTTTAGCGTAGCCATAGAGGGAAATTTACCTAACCTAAAAGAGGATTGATGTCTCTCAACATCAGTGGTCACAATTCCTTAATGAAATGAAAAATAATAATAGAATTGGTATGAAAACAGGACCCATCATTTTTATGTATCCAAGAAACCCATCTCAATATAAAAAATAGACATGACCTAAGGGTAAAGTATTGAAAAATGATATTCCAAACAAATGGACCTAAGAAGCAAATTGCTGTACCCATTTTAATACCTACCAAAATATATTTAAACTCAAAACTAATCAAGAGATAGGGAAAGATAGTACATACTTATCAAAGGAGCAATTCACAAAGAAGACATTTTAATTCTTAACATCTATGTACCCAACACAAAGCAAACAAGTTTGTAAAAGAAACATTACTACAACTTAAATCACATATTGACCCTCAAATATTGATAGTAGGAGATTTTAATATCAAACTCTTGCCAATAGACAGGCAATTCAGACAAAAAGATAAACATAAATGTTGTAAATAAGTTATGGCATAAAACAAATGAACCTAGTAGATATTTACAGAATGCTTCACTCATACCCAAAAATATATCTTCATCTTGGCATCTCATTGAAATTTCTCATGAACTGAACAAACCTCCACTGAATAAACAATGTGCTAAGACAGAAATTAAGAAATTAAAAACTCTCTAGAGTAGAAAGAAAAAAATACACAATATTTTCAAACCTATGGGCCATAATGAAGGTGGTTTTAAGAGACAAGTTCATAGTACTCATAGATCCATTAAAAGCATTCAGAGAGTTTTCATACTAGCTAAGCATCACACCTGAAAACTCTAGAACAAAAAGAGAAAACACACCCAAAAGGAAGATGACAAGAAAGAAACACAGGGATGGATTCAATAAAATAGAAACAGCAACAACAAAATCAATACCAAGAACCAATGAAAAAAAGAGTCCAGTTTTTCAGAAAATTAATAACAATGACAAACATTTATACAAATTAAATAAAAGTAAAAAAGAAAAATCTACAAATTAGCAAAGTTAGAAATGAAACAAGGACATAATAAATAGATGCCAAGGAAATCAAGAGAATTATAAGGACATACTTGAAAAAGCTTGTACTCTACCAACTTAGAAAAGTCTAAAAGAAGTAGATAATTTTCCTGATACATACCACTTACCAAAGATAAATGAAGATCAAATATGCAATTTAAATAAACCTACCTATAAACCATAATGAAAAAGAAGTAATTATTAAAGTCTACCAACCAAACAAGAAAACCAGGGACAGTTGATTTTAGCACAGAGATTCTACCACACATTCAAAAAAGAGTGAGTATCAATATTCCTCAAATTATCTCACAAAATAGAAAAAAAGAAATGTTACCCAATAAAATTTCAAGGCCACAGTTATCCTATTAATCAAATCAAATAAATATCAGACAAAGAAGGAAATTACAGACCACTTTCTCAGAAGAACATAGATGCAAAATTTTTCAGTAAAATACTTGCAAAACAAATCCAAAGAGACATTAAAAAATTATCCACCATCCTCAAATAAGTTCTACCCAGAGATACAGGGATGATACAACATACATAATTCAAAGAATGTAATCTACCATATCAATAAACTGAAAGATAAGAACTACATGATCATCTCATTAGATGCAGAAAGGCCTTTGGCAAAAAATAGCACTTCTTCTTGATAAAAGTCCTAGAGTGGTTAGGGATAAAAGGCACATAAATAAACATAATAAAAACAGTGTACAGCAAGCACATAGCTAACATCAACTTTAATGGAGGGAAACTCAAAGCAATTCCACTAAAATTAGGAACAAGACAAAGTTTTTTATTCTCTCAATAGCTATTCAATATCATACTTGAAGTCTTACCTACAGCAATAAGACAACTCAAAGAATTCAAAGGGCTACAAATTAAAAAGGAAGAAGTAAAAATATCTTTGTTTTCAGATAATATGAAATTATTCACCCTAAAAAATTCCACTAGGGAATTCTTAAAACTGATAAACATTTTCAGCAAAATATCTCAATGCAAAATTAACTCACAAAATTAGTAACCCTCTTATACACAAGTGACAAATGAACTGAGAAAGAAATGAGGGAAACAACAACTTTCAAAATAGTCTCAATAATATAAAATACCTTGATGAGATATCTCTAAGTAAGTGTAAGATTTGTATGAGTAGAAACGTCAAGTCTTTGAAGAAAGGAATTGAAGAAGATATCAGAAGATGAAAAAGTATCCCAAGCTCATGGATTGGTAAGATTAACACATTACAATTGTGCTGGTAAAATGGGCTGGGTACATGTAGAAGAATCCAAATATATCTATGTTTATTACCCTGTGCAATACTCAACTCTAAGTGGATCAAAGATCTGAACATAAATCTAGATATACTGAACCTGATAGAAGAGAAAGTGAGAAATAGTCTTAAAATCATTAGCATAGGAGATGACTTTCTAGACAGAATACAGTTAGCACAGACACTAAGATCAGCAATTAATAAAAAGACCTAATGAAAATTAAGTTTCTTTAAGGCAAAGGACAAAATATCAGCCAAAAGATTTTTATCAACTCATATAGAGGACCAATATCCAATATATATATATATATATATATATATATATATATATATATATAAAGAATTCATAATCTAGGTACCAAAACACCATTTAATCCAATTAAAGAATGGAGTATTGATCTAAAAAGAGAATTATCCAATGAGGAACCTGGAATGCCTGAGAGACACTTAAAGAAATGGTCAATATCCTTTGAGATCAGGAAAATGCAAATCAAAACTAGTTTGAGATTCAAATTTACATCTGTCAGAAAGACAAAGATCAATAACACAAGTGAGAGTTCACCCTAGTGTGCTTGTATAATAATGGGAATGGTCCTCCATTGCTGATGGGAGTGTAAACTTATACAACCACTACAGAAATAAATTTGGCATTTCCTCAGAAAGGTAAGAATCAATGTACCTCAAGATCCAGTTATACCACTCTTGGGAATATACCCAGAGGAGTTTTCATCCTATCACAAGCACTGTGTTCACTGCTGCTGTATCCATAAAAACAGAAACTTAAAACAACCCAGATGTCCCTCAACAGAAGAATTAGATAAAGAAAATGTGGTACATTTGTATTAAGGAGTATTACTCAGATGTCAAAAAAATGACATCATGAAATTTATAGTACAATTGTATTGTACAAATGTATAGTACAATTGAGGGAAAGAACTAGAAAAATCATCCTGAATGATTTATTCCAACCTAGAAATATAAATATGGTGTATATTAACTTATATTTGGATATTAGCTGTCAAATACATAATAACAAAGCTACAATTTGTATACTCAGAAAGGTTAGGTATAGAGGAAAGGAATAGGTCTGAAACTTGGATCTCTCTGGGAGAGGGAAATAGAATAGATTTTATGGGTAGATTAAGCACAGGAGAATGTAAATGGGAGAATCAGGTAGGAATGTGGAGGGGATATTGGATTAACGGAGGGAAAGTGTGGTGAGGTGGCCAGAATTGAGGGACATTTGAGGGGTAATATGGAAGTCTACTGCAGTAAGAAACTTCCTAAAATATATGAAGGTGATTCTAACAAAGTTTTGAAATACTGAGGGAGTCAGAGTCCCAATGGTCTACTTCCTTTCATGAAACAAAACTTCCAGTACCAGAACTGAGTTAAAGCCAATTAAGTTTTTGGCCTTAGGAGTCACATGGAAGTATCAAATAACCCAAGCTGTTGCTCTACACAAACAATAGGTTGCTCCTCACAAACTGGCAGCAAGACCTAATTACAGAAGACTACACCCCACAATTCATTAAACTTGGAGATGGAGAACTGGTTCCTATGTAGAACCTTCACCCCATATATTCTATTGTCTTTTGAAAGTTAAGGTACTCTTCAGGCTACCAAAAGAGAAACTTAACACCAACCCAGCCACAAAACCTTTGTCTTACAGTCTGTCTTGCCTCACACATGTTGGGTGCCCTAGAACCTGAGACTCAATAGACCAAATGCTAGCATGAACCAAATACTACTGCCACAAACAAGAAAAAAAAAAAAAAAACAAATAGTGAAAGATGATTCCTGATGGCAATCTACTATTCTCATTGATCAGTGCCTTGTCCAACCATTCTCTGAGAACCTTCCACCTTTAGCAAATTTCAACAAACAAAAGACCCATAGGCAGACATTATGCAGAGGGTGAGAGACTTTGGAAGACTAAGACTGAATGGAACATCTACATCAAATTCTTCTCTTTAAAACTCAGAGAAACCTGTGGAAGTTGTGGTAGAAAGAATGTAAGAGCCAAAGGAAATGGAGGACACCAAGCAAACAAGACCCTCTAAATCTACAGTGAAAAGCTGATATGAACTCAGAGACTGATAGTAGCCTCCATCTATTGTAAAAGAAAGTTTTTTTGATGAGGAGGAAAGATTATCCTAATAAATATTATAGAGACCAATGTGTACAGATTGTTGTTAGTGATTATACTGGTATAGTAAATTAGTGGTTGTAGTGGAGACTCCAAAATGACTTCACTAGAATCAAGTTATTAGCAAGGTTTCCAGTACCAGGCATGGTATCCTTTTTGTTGTGTAGGTCTTAAGTCCAAATAGAGAAGAGTTGGCCATATCCAATGTATGCAGGCCACAATTGCATCCCATATATACATATACAGGTATCCACTCAATAACAATCACTGAAAAAAGAGACCATAAATTTTAAAGAGAGAGGGGTATATGGGAGGATTTAGAGGGGAAAATAGGAAAATATTTTAATTAAATTATGTCAAAATAAAAAGTAACAAATTGCGAAAATATATATATTTTTAACATTTATTTAGTACTTCAAGTTACATCTCCATTATTACCCCTTCCCTCCATCCCCTCCCGGTCCCAAACTGCCACCCTCTACCACCTTTCCCACTCATCCCATCCCTCCAGTGTGGGATGCCTCCATGTGTCAGTGCCCCTCAGTTCATTAGTCACATAAGGTCAAAGAGCTTCCTCTTGCACAGGGAACATATACATGGCTTTTCCACTAGGGTGCAGTGTCCCAATAACAGGTAACCAAGTCCATGTTCTTGTTCATTTGGGTCTATGGATTGTTGGATGGTTATCCTGTACTATATGGCTAAAATCCAGTTATAAGTGAATATATGCCATGCGTATCTTTCTGAGTTTGAATTAGCTCACTCATGATGAGCTTTTCTAGTTCCATTCATTTGGCTGCAAAGTGCATGATTACCATGTTTCTGATTGTTGAGTAGTATTCCATTGTGTAAATGTTCCATAGTTGTTGTTTATTGTCCATTCTTCAGTTGAAAGACATCTGAGTTGTTTCCTCTTTCTACCTATTACAAATTAAGCTGCCATCATCATAGGTCAGGAGATATCCTTGTAGATTGGTGAGGAATCTTTTGGATATATACCCAGGAGTGGTATGGCTGGGTCTTGAGGTAGAGCTTTTCCAAGATTTCTAAGATATTGCCAGACTGATTTCCACAATGGTTGGAAAAGTTTGCACTCCCACCAGCAATGTGGAAGTGTTGCCCTTTCTCTGCAACTTGGCCAGCATGTGCTGTCTTTTGAGTTTTGACCTTAGCCATTCTGACAGGAGTGAGATGGAATCTCAGAGTCATCTTGAGTTTCATTTCTCTGATGATTAAGGATGTTGAGCATTTCTTCAAGTGTATCTCAGCCATTTTAGATTCCTCTTTTGTGAATTCTCGGTTTACACTGTACCCCATTTTTTGATTGGGTTACTTGTTTTTTTTTTTGGTGTTTAATTTCTTGAGTTCTTTATAAATTTTGAATGTTAGCCCTCTATCAGATGTGAGATTGGTGAAGATTTTTCCCCCAAACTATAGGCTGTCATTTTGTTCTAATGACAGTGTCCTTACCTCACAGATGCTTTTCAGTTTCATGAGGTCCCATTTACTGAATGTTGGTCTTAGGGCCTGATCTATTGCTGTTCTGTTCAGGAAGTTGTCATGTGTGTGAATGAGTTTGATGCTTTTCCTAATATTCTCTTCTATTAGATTTAGTGGGTCTCGTTTTTTTTTTTTTTTTTTGTTAAGATCTTTGATCCACTTGGACTTGAGTGTTGTGCAAGGTGATAAATATGAGTCTATTTGCATTCTTTTACATGTTGACATCCAGTTAGCCCCACACCATTTGTTGAAGATGTGGTCCTTTTTCCATTGTATGGTTTTGGCTTCTTTGTCAAAAAGTAAGTGTCCATAGGTGTGTGAGTTCATTTCTGGATATTCAATACAATTCCATTGATCAACCTGTCTGTTTCTATCAGTACTATGCTGTTTTTATTACTATTTCTCTGTAGTATAGCTTGAAATCAGTGTTGGTGATACCTCCAGATGTTTTATTGTACAGGATTGATTTAGCTATTTGGGTTTTTGTTTCTTCATAAGTTGTTGAGATTTATTCTTTCAAGGCCTGTAAAGAATTGTGTTGGTATTTTTATGGGAATTGCATTGAATCTCTATATTTCTTTGGTAGGATGGCCATCTTTTATTATGTTGATCCTACCTATCCACAAACATGGGAGATCTTTCAATTTCTTAAATCTTCTTCAATTTCTTTCTTCAGGGACTTGAAGTTGTTGTATAGGTCGTTCACTTGCTTGATTAGAGTTACCCCCAGGTATCTTGTATTATTTGCGGCTATTATGAAGGGGGTTGTTTTCCTAATTTCTTTCTTGGCCTAATTATCTTTTGTGTAAAGAAGGGCTACAAATTTTTAATTTTTTTTTAATCCAGGCAGCTTGCTGAAAGAGTATATCAGCTGTAGAAGTTCTCTGGTGGAAATTTTGGGCTCACTTATGTATACTATCATATTGTCTGTGAATAGGGATAATTTGACTTCTTACTTTCTGATTTGTATCCCCTTGATCTCCTTTAGTTTTCTTATTGCTCTAGGTAGAACTTCAAGTACTATGTTGAAGAGATATGAGGAGAGTGGGCATCTTTGCCTTGTCCCTGATTTTAGGGGAAATGCTTTAAGTTTCTCTCCATTTAATTTGAGATTGGCTACTGACTTGCTGTATATTGCCTTTATTATTTCTCAGTATGGTCCTTGTATGTCAGTTCTCTCCAAGACTTCTAACATGAAGGGTTGTTGGATTTTGTCAAATGCTTTCTCACCATCTAGTTAGAAGATCATGTGTTTTTTTTTCTTTCAGTTTGTTTATGTGGTGGATTATGTTAATGGATTTTCCTATGTTGAACCACCCCTGGCATTCCTGGGATAAAGACTATTTGATCATGGTGTATGATACTTTTGATGTGTTCTTGGATTTGGCTTGCCATATTTTATTGAGTATTTTAGCATTTATGTTCATGAGAGTAATTAGTCTGAAATTCTCTTTCTTTGTTAGGGCTTTGTGTAGTGTAGGTATCAGGGTGACTGTGTCCTCATAGAATGAGTTTGACAGTGTTCATTCTGTTTCTATTTTGTGAAAGTTTGAAAAGTATTGGTATTAGCTCTTCTTTGAAGGCCTGGTAGAATTCTGGGCTGAAATCATGTATCCCTGGGCTTTTATTGGTTGGGAGACATTTAATGAGTGCTTCTAATTCCTTAGGGGTTATAAGATTGTTTAGTTTGTTAACCTGATCTTGATTTAACTTTGGTAGGTGGAATCTCTCATGAAGGTTATCCATTTCATTTAGTTTTGCAAATTTTGTAGAATACAGATTTTTGAAGTAAGACCTAAAGATTCTTTGGATTTCCTTAATGTCTGTTGTTTTTTTCTCTTTTCTTTTCTGATTTTGTTGATTTGGATATTTTCCCTCTGCCTGTTAGTTAGTTTGGCTAAGAGTTTGTTGATTTTTTTCAAAGAACCAACTATTGGCTTCCTCAATTCTTTGTATTGCTCTTTTTGTTTCTATGTTTTTGATTTCAGCCCTGAGTTTGATGATTTCCTGCCATCTGTTCCTCTTGAAAGTTTCTTCTTCTTCTTCTTCTTCTTCTTCTTCTTCTTCTTCTTCTTCTTCTTCTTCT
>CAJQZJ010032660.1:3819884-3882372 GCA_907164525.1 Lophiomys imhausi | reverse complement strand
CTTCTTCTTCTTCTTCTTCTTCTTCTTCTTCTTCTTCTTCTTCTTCTCTCTTCTAGTTCATATCTTAAGTTGCTAATATGAATTGTCACAATTTTCTTCTTGAAGGCACTTAGTACTATGAAATTTCCTCATAGCATTGATTTCATGTGTCCCTTAGGTTTGGATATATTCTGCCTTCATTTTCATTCAGTTTTAGGAAATCTTTGATTTCCTTCTTTATTTCTTCCCTTGCCTAATAGTCATAAAGTAGAGAGTTTTTCAATTTCCATGAGTATGTAGACTTTTTGATATTTATGTTGTTGTTGAATTCCAACTTTAACCCATGATGGTCTCTTAAGATACAAGGGGTTTTAAAATTTTTTCTTGCATCTATTGAGGCTTGTTTTGTGACTGACTTTTTTTTAGAAAGTTCCTTGAGGTGCTGAGAAGAAGTTATATTCTTTTGAGTTTGGGTGAAATATACTATAGATATCTATTAGGTCCATTTGATTCATGACCTCTGTTAGTCTCATTATTTCTCTGTTTGTCTTCTGTCTCGATGATCTGTCCATTGGCATGAATGGTTGTTGAAGTCTCCCACTATTAGTGTGTGGGGATCAATGTGTAGTTTAAGTTTTAGTAGTGTCTCTTTTACATATGTGGTTGCCCTTGTATTTGGGGAATAGATATTCAGTATTGACATGTCATCCTGATGAATTTTTCCTTTCACAAGTATGTAGAATCCTTCCTTATCTTTTTTTTAAATTAATTTTGGTTGAAAGTCTACTTTATTGAATATTAGGATGGCTACTCCATCTTCGTTCCTGGGACCATTTGCTTGGAAAATCTTTTCCCAGCCCTTTACTCTTACATCTTTCCTGGTGAGGCACATTTCTTGTATGCAGGAAAATGATGGGTCTTATTTACAGATTCATTCTGTAAGCCTGTGTCATTTCATTGGTGAGTTGAGTCCATTGATGTTGAGAGATATTCATGACTCTACGTAAATAGATAAATAAATAAATAAATAAATAAATAAATAAATAAATAAATAAATAAATAAATAGATTACTTTGGGTGCCATTTATAGAAATAATTAAATTGTTTAACAGTATTTATATTATAGTTAATTGGTTCGACAGCAGTTAATCCCTAAGCCACCATTATAAATGAGCACACAGACAAATGATGGATTTTAACAAGTTTTGGCCTGGACTGAGCAATCTTGGCCTACCTAAACTAGTTCTTAATTCTATTGGCCAAATATAACCCCATATATACATTCGTCTCCTTGGACTGCCATTCTTCACGATATGCTGTTGTTCCTGGCCATGTGGAATGAGGTTCTTTTTTCTAACCCATGGTGTGTTTCCTCCTTCTTCCTGCTGCTGGCTGGAATGCATTAATCTTCTGACTAAAGTGCAGGCTTCCTGTTCTAATCTCAGGAAGCACCACCTTTCTCTGTTTTTGCCCAATCTCAGGCCTTAGCCATTTTATTTAACCTATCAGAGTCAATGAAAGTAACAGACAGCAAGCAGGACCAATTAATTAACATTTAGAATGCTTAACACTACCCCATCACTTCCCTCCTTTTGTCTAATTAAAAGGCTAATTTTTAAAACTCGTATATTAAAAATGATAAGAACAAATATGAAAGATTCAAGAAAACCATATGTAAAGTTATGCACATAATGCTTAGCCTATTTGTATCAGTCAATCTTGAAGAAGAAAAAAATCATCTATCTTGGTGTGTCTAAAGTTCTGAACCTAAATAATTTCTATCACATCCCATATTTATAAACCTAAAGATTTTAATTAGACTTGAAAATATCCTTTTAAATCCTAAACAACTCAAGTTCATTGAAATTTTATAACTATTATGCCTTCAACCCCATCAAAGACATAAAAAGAGATAAAGTTGTTATTTGAGTGAGAAGGAAGCATAAGAAAGCAGCTTTCAAAAAGAAATATGACAGTTTGTTGTCTAGACAGACCCAAATATCTCTTGAGATAACTGAAGCATCATCTTCAGCCTTCTTGCAAAACATTTTTCAAAGACTAAATTGTGCAGCAGGAAATAAGAAGGATTTTCCCATTCTGTCTCTGCAGAATTAGGACATCACCTTACCTGCATTTAAGCTCTCGTCCATCTTTGTACTTTATATAGTCTTTTGAGAGAGCATGAGCATTTTTGCCCAATAGGAGTTATCTCATGATGGGAGATTTCTTTTTGAGGAATTATCTCCTGATGGGAGATTTCTTTTTGATTCTCATTGTCTTCTTTCAAGTCAAATGGGAGCTGTCATGAGCTGACTGTCTTAAGTCAAACAATTCTTAAAATAATAAAAACATCTTTAAATGCAATTTTCTGTATGCCTCTGAGGGTTTTGAAGACATCTATTCTTTTATTTATAAATGTATCTATCATCTATCTTCTATCTTTGAACAAACAAACTGTATATTTTTAATCATTTACAATCTGTTTAACCTCATAAGCCTAATTTGTGATAAACTAAAACTAGTATTTGATATTGCCAGAAGCTCAACTGTCCAGTCAACTTGTATTATCTAGACTCCTAAATAGATTGCAATGGTAACCCATAAAAGGATTGAAGTAAACCTGTACTTTTAAATGAGTTGTATAGGCACAATACCTTACATAAGAGTTGAAATATGCAAATTATGTGTCATAATATAAAATTCTGTTAATGAATCAAAATTAATCTTATTTTTATCAATATACAAATTCTATACCAATGTTTCAAAAAGATAACCTTATTTGAGAATAACAATAGTTTTGTGTTTCAGAACAGATCCAATAATCTATCCTTATATCTTATTTCTATATTATATACATATATTCCCTCCTCTTTTTCTTTTCAAGTCTTTTCCCCCTATATAAGAGAGAAAGGATAGAGAAGAGAAAAAGAGATCTCCAAGTCTAACTTTCTGTAACTTGCTTAACATGACCATATAACAATTTGTAACCATTTCACCTAAACATCATCTATAACCCATCAAATAAGCAAAGAATCATCTACCCCACTTCTTAGGAATGGGTTGTCGCTTTCTTAAAACTTCTTCCTGCTGAAATGGTACTCAAAAAACCTGTTTAGGGGCCCAAATAAAATGAAAAAAAAAATGGGTAAGCAATTAAATTGTAACATTAGTTCTCCAGTCTCCATGTGCTCAGTAATTTGAATGTTCTGAGTAATTAGTTCGAAGCTGGACTTTGGTAGGAAAGTTCAGGGCTTTATTGAAGTCCAGTCTGGAACAGTCTTTGAGGCTGGGCCATCTCAGCAAGCTGTTTGAAATTGTTCTTGATGCAGATTTTTGAGGAAACAACTATTCAGGCAGTCTATGAGGCTGGATCATTTGGGTTATTTGTCTTGTCTTCTTTCGACTCTGGTCCTGTTGTTCTGAAAATATATAATTTCTCACAAGTAACATATAGTTCTGCACTTACCAAAATGCCTTGGATGTGCAGAATGCACAAATCAATTACGGAATATTTTCTGTTCTTTTTTTGAACAAAAGAAAGACATTTGTAAGTTTCTAAGCCATATAAAAAGATGACATGTAATAGTACTACATATATATGCTATATAATCTACTTCAAAGTGAAAATACAGCATAAGACTGTATGGAGTTTAAGTATTTTACTGTACAGTTGACATACATTTATTAATTGATTAAAACAGTTTTATTCTGTGTTGTTCTGGCTTTTTTGTAGATTAGGTTGGCTTCAAACTCAAAGGGAACCAATCTGTCTCTGACATTTATATGTATTTTTCTTTCCTTTTCTCCTTTCTTTGTAGATTTAATTTTTATGTGGATATGTCTATCCTTATTGAGACAGGGTTTCTCTTTGTAGCTTGGGTTGTCTTGACTTGGTTTGTAGAGCTCTGTAGATTAGATAGGCCTCAAATACACAAGGAACCTGTTTTGTCCTTGTCTCCCAAGTTTTGAGATCAAGGTATGAATTTAAATAATTGAATTACTTTTATTAAACAATAACATTTATTAAAACATTTTTTATTAGTTCAAGTTCCAGTTCTCCCTTGGAAACCCCATTCTTAAGGAGATTGGTGTAAAATAGCACGATGTGCTATTTTATATTAGCTTTTCTTAACTGTTGGCTATGGGATGCATGCGGTTTACATGTTCTTCCCTAGCCTAACTGTGGGTCCTTACATTGGTTAACAGAATATATTTCTTTATCTCTCTCTTTTTTTCCCAAGACATGTTTTTCTCTGTGTATCCTTATCCTGAACTTACTTTATAGACCATGCTGACCTTGTTGAAGGTCAGGGATCCACCTGTCTTTGTTTCCCAAGTGCTGGGTGGGATTAAAGGTGTTCACCACCACACCCAACAATTAGCATATCTCTTTTTAGGGCAAAATGTCTCTTGAAACATGTTCTCCTGTGGGAGCCCCACACCTAAGGAGATTGGCTTGTGACTCCTTTCCCTTTATGTAAATTTAAGATTATGTGCATTTATCCATCAGATCAGTAAGGGTATTATTAAACTTAACATCAAGGGAAAAAATGTGTGATTTTTGAATTGTAGACTGTCTTTAGTAAGCAGCCTTATCTTATCATCAGGGTTCCCGTCCTGCCTTCATTGTTTAAACCATGCTGGTCAAGAATTCAGAGATATGCCTGTTTCTTCCTCTAGTGTGGTGGGATTAAGGGATTAAGGGTGTGTGCCAGTACCACCTTGCTCAAATATTTCACTTAAATTCCAGATATTAGGAACTCTCTTACCCAAAGAGCAACTTTGAACTATAGTGAAAATTTGAAATCTGCCCCAAATCTTCAAAAACCTCTTATGTTTTAGCAATGGCAAACCAGAAGAATATCCTTTCTACTTCCTGATATAGGAAAATTAAAGATATCTAAAGAAAAATCAAGCACAGAAACAACATTCCAAAAGCCTTGGCATATCTAACCATGCCATCCCATGCTGCAATTAAAGCTTTGTTCATTATTCCTTAGAATCTAGTTTTGGCTGTACTTCACTGGCGAGCCAATACCAGAAACTCCTGGCAAGCATCTACTACCCAAGGAGCTCTTAGCTCCAGCTGCCATCAGTTTTGTATTATCTATCAGGAAAGGCCTCCTTTCTTCCCCCATTATCATTGTTGGCAATTTGGCATTCCATTTGTAAATTCTTTCCTTTAAGACTATCCTAGTCTGAACTTTCTCAAAAAAAAAACAAAAAAAAAAACAACAACAAAAAAAAACCCCACAGAACCACAAATGTCAGTATAAAAATCATTTGCATGCTAAAAAGAACAAACTCAATTGGAATACAAAAATATTGAGGCATTATGAATTCCTCCATTTTTAATCTGGGTGATTAATTCCGCTCTCAAATTCTGTTTGGAAGGCTGCCAGTGTTTTAGTACATTAGGAGAGCTAAGCCTTAGCTCTTCACCTTTGCTGCAAGGCAACAACTTTTGTTAGGGTAGGTGCACCTTTGAAATGCATTTGAGTTCAGTTCCCAGTTCTTTGGCTAGGAAACCGCCTTTCACCTGGACCTTCTCATACTGTAAGCATGGATTCTAATTGCCCCATGATGGGTGCCATATGTTAAAAAAATTAATTAAATTATGTTGGGTGCCATTTGTAGAAATAATTAAATTGTTTAACAGTATTTATATTATAGTTAATTGGTTCAACAGCAGTTAAACCTTAAGCCGCCATTATAAATGAGCACACAGACACATGATGGATTTTAACAAGCCTTGGCCTGAATTGAGCAATCTTGGCCCACCTAAACTAGCTCTTAATTCTCTTGCCCAAATATAACCTCATATATACATACATCCCCTTGGACTGCCATTCTCCATAATATGCTGATGTTCCTGAACATGTAGAATGAGGTTCTTTTTTCTAACCCATGGTGTGTTTCCTTCTTCTTCCTGCTCCTGTCTGGAATTCATTAATCCTCTGTCTAAAGTACAGGCTTCCTGTTCTAATCTCAGGAATTCCCACCTTTCTCTGTCTTTGCCCATTCTCAGGCCTTAGCCATTTTATTTAACCAATCAGAGTCAATGAAAGTAACAGACAGCAAGCAGGACCAATTAATTAACATTTAGAATGCTTAACACTACCCCATCAACTCTACTTTGTTATTTCCTGCTATTTTGCTGTAGGTAGTAGTATTGAATTTATGGGTTTTTTGTTTTTTGTTTTTTTTTGGTTTAGTTGCAGTAGAGTTATTTATTTCCTGTGTTTTCTTGGCTGTAGTTACCTTCTCTGTGCTGGAATTTTTCTTCTAGGATCTTCTGTAGAGCTTGATTTGTGGGTAGATATTTTTTAATTTGGTTCGGACGTGGAATATCTTGTTTACTCCATATATGATAATTGAACGTTTTCCTGGGTACAGTAATCTGAGCTGCACCTGGAATCTCTTAAGGCTTGTAGGGCATCTGACTATGTCCTTCTGACTTTTAAAGTTTCTGAGGAAAAGTCGGGTGTAATTGTGATGGGTCTGGGATTATACTTTATTTGGCATTTTTCTTTTACAACTTTTCTTTCTTTGGTCTGTATATTTGGAGTATCAACAATTGTGTAGTGGGAGTAATTTCTTTTCCAATCCAATATGTTTGGAATTCTGTATGCCTCTTGGATTTTTATGGGCATCTCTTTCTTTAGGTTTGGGAAATTTTCTTCTATGGTTTTGTTGAAAATGTTTCCTGGTCCTTGGAGTCTGAATTCCTTTCTTTCATCTATTCCCGTAATTCTTAGGTTCCATCTTTTCATTGACTACTTGATTTCTTGGATGTTATAAGTGAGGACCTTTTTAGATTTCTCATTTTCTTTGTTGTATTGATTTCTCCAATTGAGTCTTCCATGCCTGACATTTGGTCTTCCATCTTTTGTATCCTATTGATAATACTCATGTCTGTAGTTCCTTTTCTCTTTCCTTAGTTTTCAACCTCCAGGATTGTGTCTGTTTGTGTTTTCTTTATTGCTTCCACTTCTAATTTCAGATCCTGAACTGTTTTATACATTTTCTATTCCAATTAGGTTGTCTTTGCCTGCAATTCTTTCATAGCTTTGTCTCTTTCCCATTCTTGTTTGACTGAGTTAGCTTGGAAGTCTTTAAAGGAATTTTCCATTGCTTTCATCTGTAGGATCATGGCCTCTTTAAATTCTTTAAGGAATTTATCTGCTGCTTTTAATGCCTCTATCATTTTCATAAGTATAGATTTATCATCATCTTCTTGTGTTTCAGCCATGGTAGGATGGTTAGGGCTTTCTGTCTTAGTATGGGTGTATTTTGATGGAGTCATATTTCCATCACTTTTATCAGTTCTGTTCTTTTGCTGGCCTTTTGCCAGCTGGTCTTCCTTAGTTGTTTGTTCCTGGAGCCCTCTGAACTTGGTGCCAAGGAAGGAGCTTTGGTTTGGAGGCCACATAACATTGTTGACCTGTATCTTTTCCCAGTCTGTTTAGTCCTGTGTAGTCCTGTGTGGGCCTATGTAGTCCTGAATGTGAAGGTCAGAGAATCATGGGAGGTGCAGGTCTTCAAGATGTCGTTTGAATAGACTGCCCCCAGTTCAGAGCTGCTTGGAGGGTTCCAGGGTGTTAGACAGGGCAGGGCTTTGGTGTAGGCAATGGAAGGGGAGATCTACTCTAGGTGTTAGGGTTCAGGGAGACCCAAGGTGGTACAGGATCCAAAGGATAAAGCTAGGTGTAGGGAGTAAGGCCTTATCACCTCCAGTGGTGTGGGAATATTTTTAACAAATAAATAATTGCAACGCCTCAAGGGGGAAAAACTCAGGGGAGAAATAAAATATATAATGCAAAATCAAGTAATATTTAAAACTGAAACATACGTTAAATATATTAACTAACAATATCAAAAAAAGCAAAAAGTAGGAAAATGGAGCCAATGAAATATAAATCCAAATAATAGTAACAACTCACTCTAAACAGTTAAAAGACAAATGAATGTATTTAGTGTTCTTAGTCCTCAGAGTTCCAGAGAGATAAGTAAGAAGTTGACAGAAATTTTGAAGAAATAATATTTATAAACTTTCCTCTTAGGACTGAATCTATTGTGTCACATAAAGTTTTGTATGTTGTGTTTTCATTGTCATTTAATTCTAGGAATTTAAAAATTTTACTTCCTAGTTCATCTTACTTTTACCCAATTTTCTTTCACTAGAGTGTTGTTTAGCTTCCAACAGTTTGTATAATTTCTGTAGTTTCTATTGCTCTTGTTATCCACCTTTGTTCCTTTGTGGTCTTACAGATGGCAAGATGTGATTTTCACTTTGATTTATTTGTTGAGAGTTCCTAAAATGTGATCAATTTTGGAAAAAGTTCATTGGGCTGATGAACAGAAAGTGTATACTTTAGTATTTGGTAGAAAGTCCTATAGGTGTCTATTAGATCTATTTGACTTATGGTATTATCTGAACTACAGAGTTCCCCTGTTTATTTTTGTCTGGATGATTGGTTGGTGAGAGTTGGGTATGGAAGTTTTCCATTATCACTGTGTTGAGATCAACATGTGATTTTAGTTCTAGTAGTATTCCTGTGAGAAAACAAGAAATGCTTATGTTCAGTGAGTAAATATTTATAATAATAGTATCTTCCTAGTAGATTTTTTTCATGAAATGAGTAATAAGCAACTCTAGTAATCTCTTCTGACTAGTTATGGTTTGAAGTCTACTTTGTTATCATACTAGGTATGTTCACCTCCTTTTTCCTTACTTCTGTTTGCCTAGAATACTTTTTACTATTCTTCTATCTAATTTGATGACAAGGTGTGGGTTTTCTTTTTCTCTTCTTTGTTTTGGAGCACACACAGACACACACACACACACACACACACACACACACACACACGATCATATTTTCTAGTTTAATCTGTTATGCTATGTATACTTAATGGGAAATTGAGATAATATTGAATTATTATTGAACAATGTGTACTAATTCCTGTTATTTTGTTGTGTTAGCTTTGTTCTCTCAGACCTCTTTTGACTAACAGTTATAGAATTCTTTAAGAATTCTCTATCTTTCTTCCCTGTTTTTTACTGATGAAAGGATAATATAAATATAGTATGTTTACAAAATAGACTAGTTGGTTATAGCATAACTTTTAGGACACTTGTAAGAGGCCATGGAGTCGGGTAGAATCTTTTAATTGGAGAGAAAGAGTGCAGAGATATAAATGGGTGAAAGAGAATAACAGAGCCTGAAAGATTAAATTGGGTAAAGAAGGACAGGGTGGAGGAGGAAGCATGGAGAAGGACAACTAACTAAGGCCTTTTGAAAAAGTCATTTAGAAATATATTATTATAAACATTTTCTAAAATATATGATTACACATAATTAAAAGGGTGTAAACACAGTTACCCTTTGAGGGAGTAATGCTTCTACTAGATACTACAAGGTGGTAAATAAAAAGCCCCATACTAGGAATAGGTTATGTCTTTTGGTGTGGTTGGCTAATGAGATCCCATAAACACCAAATACTATAGGTGTTTATCACCACTCTTAACAAGAAAAACTCATTGCTGAGGATATCATATATGCCAGTCATAGAACACAAAAAAATAAAGCTCTTACTCAACTGGCAACTTCATCCTCATTGACAAGTTCTCTAAGCTCTGAAAGATGCTACAAATGGTACCAGCAATGAAAATCTTTGCTCATCAATCTTACCCACGTGTAAATCCGGTGAACTACAATAATGGCTAGCATGACAAGCCATGCCAACTGGTGCTGTAGTGGCACAAATCTAATGGGAGTAACCAAACCCTTTCTTATTGTATATAAGGTCTAATTCACAAGATAGAAGCCATACTTAACACCATTATCAAAACTAAGACACTACAACTAGAAAGGTTATAGACTGTAAGGGAGAATCTACTACTATTAGACTGCTAAGTGGACATAATATTAAAATAATTCATAATGACTTATTTCTATACCCATAGATTAGTTCATCTCTCAATCATCATTAGAACCTTTCTTTCAGTAGATGATGACACCCAGAGAATATATAGTTTTGAAGAAAAGTATTATAGGCAGTGTATAATGATCATTTAGAATATCTCTGAATTATATTAAGGTATATGCAAATATAAAAATGATGTTACATAAATTATTTACCTGAAAAACTTTAAGTCAGTGAGATATCTCAGTGCTATGCATTCTAGAGACATAGTTCAATCCCTGGAATGCATACAAAACTGGATGGAGAGAACTGGTTACACAAGGTAACTTCTCTCTCTCTCTCTCTCTCTCTCTCTCTCTCTATCTATCTATCTCTGTGTGTGTGTGTGGGGGGCACATGTGCCCACATGTAGATATCATGCATATGCGCACATGGTAATAATAAACTGAAATATTTTTAAATTGTAGAAATATTACATTTTTTCAATATTTAAGGAATGATATCTACTGTATTTAGTCAATTATTTTTAAACCATTAGTTTAACCAATGTCTTTAGAACCTTCAATAATAAAATTTTATTCTATGCTTCTTAAAGTAAATCCTTCCTGTTTTGATGCTCCCAATGTACTTAAATTTGAAAAAAAAGTAGGATATTTAAGCATTGTTTTTTTTAAATAAAATTGCAAATGTTTATGTAATGCTTCTCAAAAACATTAATGAAATGAGAAAGCTTTAGTTCTGTCGGATATCACAATATGATCCAAAGTAGAAATGGTCAAAGTAGGGTGATAGGCAAACTAGAGAGCATTTATCATCATTATGGTGAGTCAAGCAGGGTTAAGGCAAGTTTAAGAAAACCCCAGTGCCTACTGTATGGACTTTTCCAAACACCTTTGCATACTAACATTTCACTACTTGGCTTGGGTATTTATTAATGGGCAATCTGGAAAATCATTGAGGCCACTAGCTACCTTCCTTTCAGTGCTGGGAGATAGTAATTTACTAAATAGCAATTCATTAATGTGAAAAAGTTAATGAAGAGACTATACTACGCATTTTGATTTTGACTTCAATAACTATAACCAGATGATTATGATTATTTAGAATTATAAGTAGTATTAGTACATTGAAATGGAAGCATTATTTATAAAATTTGACCAGCGATATGCTTTCAATATTGGTAGGATAGAGACAATTACATTTTTATGAGTCTGTCTTTTTTTGGTCTAGTATGTTCGTTATTTATCATGAAGAAGAAAAATAAATCATTTGTCTGGAAATCTATAGAAAATAACTTGGACTTCAG
Source organism: Lophiomys imhausi (assembly GCA_907164525.1). Lineage (NCBI taxonomy): Eukaryota > Metazoa > Chordata > Mammalia > Rodentia > Muridae > Lophiomys > Lophiomys imhausi. The sequence continues at coordinate 3,871,160 of CAJQZJ010032660.1, read as the reverse complement.
GTGATGATAGCAAGCTCTTGACTCCTGAAATTGTTTTGGGCATTATCAAAGATCCATCCCCTTTAGCTTTTACTTCCTTCACCAGGCAAGGCAGAGCTGTCCACACAGTGTTGGTTTGTTCCTTTGGGTTTATGTACATAATTGGTTTAAAGGTAAGAGGGATATGAAAATGAAGTTCAGACAATGAGGCACACTGTAAGACTACTTCTTCCATTTCATTTCCTGTAGACAGACTGAAGGCCCAGAGGGAAGAAAAATGGGGGAAGAGGTGCTACCTTTAAATTGGTGATGAGAGAAGGGCATTGAAAAGACATAAAGAAAAGCTTCCACTTGTAGCTCATCACTGTTGTCCAGTTGTGTGGCATTTTACACCTAAGATCATTTAGAAAGAAAGTAGATACTCTATTTTGTAATAACCTCAGAGAAAATCCATTTTTAGTTTAATGTACGTGCTGTCTCTGATTTGTTATCTTAGTCCACCTATTTACTACTACCTACAGGAGTCATAGAAAAACAAACATGTGAATAATAATGGAAGTCTACCTGTGGAATGGTGAATTCTAACTATCTTTCATCTTTGCAGTTATACTCATGGAATTGCTATGTATTTGTAGTTTTCATTTTATTAAATACCAATGGTTTAGTTGAATATTCACTAATATTTCTAGTTCACCATGGAATATTTTTGAACTTCATGTATTTTTGTTTGACCTTTCAGACCTGAAATAAACATCTATGTCTCTCTGTATCTCCATCTCTCTGTCTCTTTTCTCTCCATCTCGTCATGTTTCTCTCTCTCTCTCTCTCTCTCTCTCTCTCTCTCTCTCTCTCTCATTGCCTCTCCACAGGCCTAAGATGTTTGTTTGGCAAAACCACTATAGATCTACTCTTTGGGCCAACCTCTTCTCCATGTCACCAGGCTCAATTCCATGAACTAAATCAGTGACCCCAGAGAATACATGATGGGTTGCATTTCTTCAAATTTGTATAATTATTATCTGGTTTTGTTTCAAATTTAAGAAGGTTTTAATTAAAATTCATGCTTGCTGTAAAACATTCAATTAATAAAAAAAGATTTTCCTGTCCTAATAGGAAAAGATATTAGAAACATGTGTGTTGTGTAGAATCCAGATCAAATTTCTTTTTTACTTTACTTTTCTTTCTTTCTTTCTTTCTTTCTTTCTTTCTTTCTTTCTTTCTTTCTTTGTTACTTCAGGTTACATCTCCATCATATTTCCTCTTTACCCCCTTCTCAGCTCCTCCCTCCCACCCTCTACCCCCTAACCCTTCCATCCCACTACTCTGGAGTGGAGTGTCCCTACATAACAGTCCCTCACCCCAGTTTAGAAGTCATATGAGGGCCAAGAGCCTCCTCATACACTGGGGGCCTACAAGGCAGTACCACCAGTGAAAAGAGTCTCATTGCCAGGGAGAAAAAAAAACTAAAAAAACACACAAACACACAAACAAAAAGTCTATGTCCATGTTCCCTTTGGTGCATTGGTTGTAGTATAGATATCCTGTACTATATATCTAAAATCCGACTATAAGTTAACAGATGCTATGTGCATCCTTCTGAATCTGGGTTAGCTCGCTCAGGATGAGCTTCTCTAGTTCCATCCATTTGGCTGCAAATTGCATAATTTCATTGTTTCTGATAGCTGAGCAATATTCCATTGTGTAGATATACCACAGTTTTTTAATTCATTCTTTGGTTGAGGGACATCTGGGTTGTTTCCAGTTTCTAGCTGTTACAAATAAGGCTACTATGAACATAGATGAGGAAACTTCCTTGTGATTTGGTGAAGAGTTATTTGGATGTATACCCAGATGTGGTATGGCTGGGTCCTGAGGCAAAGCTATTCCAAGTTTTCTAAGATATCGCCAGACTCCATAGTGGTTGTGCAAACCAGCACTCCCACCAGCAATGGAGGTGGGTTCTCCTTTCTCCACACCCTCACCAGCATGTGCTGTCATTTGAGCTTTTGATCTTAGCCATTCTAACAAGTGTGAGAAGGAAGGAATCTCAGAGTCCTCTTGAGTTGCATTTCTCTGATGATTAACGATGCTGAGCATTTCTTCAAGTGTCTCTCTGTCTTTAGGAATTCCTCCTTTGTTAATTCTCTGTTTAGGTCTTTCCCCCATTTTAAAATTGCATTATTTGGTTTCTTGGAATTTAATTTCTTGAGTTCTTTGTAAATTTTGGATACTAGCCCTTTGTCAGATGTGGGGTTGGTGAAGATTTTTTCCCAATCTGTAGGCTGTTGTTTTGTTCGAATGACAGTGTCTTTTGCCTTACAGAAGCTTTTCAGTTTCATGAGGTCCCATTTATTGATTGAAAAACAGCATGGTACTGGTACAGAAATAGACCAATAGGTCAATGGAATCGAATTGAAGACCCAGAAATGGACCCACACACCTATGGCCACCTAATTTTTGACAAAGAAGCCAAAACCACACAATGGAAAAAGGACAGCATCTTCAACAAATGGTGCTGGTCCAACTGGATGTCCACTTGTAAAAGAATGAAATTAGACGCAAACTTATCACCTTGTACAAAACTTAAGTCCAAGTGGATCAAAGACCTTAACATAAGCCCGGTCACACTAAATCTACTAGAAGAGAAAGTGGGAAAAATCCTTGAAATCATTGGCACAGGTGACAACTTCCTGAACAGAACACCAACAGCTCAGGACCTAAGATCAACTTTCTTTATATACAAATAAACAAGGACATGTTTGTGTGGGAATATTGTTTATTTAACTCACCTTCTATTCTTGACTCTATATATTTCCTCTATTTTTTCACTATTATTCTATAGCCGGGAGCTCTCAGTAGCTTATACACACAGTATGTCTTTTAGATCTTTCAATCTTTGAGATCAAAACCTGGCAAGATGTTTAGAAAAACTAAAACTTTCTGTAGAGTGGTAAGATTAGAGATTGTCCTGAATTTTATTCCCTCACATCTTTGAAAAGAGTACAATAGAATAACAAGCTAGCTACTTCTTTTAAAGCATATAATTACTACACATAACCATTTATTTCACAGAAATTTTTTCTTTTACGATAGCAAAGTCTCATTACACAAAATCTTATATAAAGCCTGTAGAAAATAAAACACTCTCATAACTCTCAATGTTAAACATTCAAATTCACTTGTAATTTTGTCTTCATGTAAAAAGATTACACTTACAGAGTAGCATGAAATATTCATTATTTTTACTCTTGAATATACCATGATGACATTTTCTTCTCAAGGTGCTCCACAGCTGTCAGGCTTCTAGCCTGCATGACTTTGCTTAAACATTCTAAATAGATTATCTCATCTATGGTTATCTTTCCTTTCAATGACTGCTGAAAGGTCTGAGACATGGTGTGGCAGGTGAAGGCACTTGTAGCCAAACCTGACAATTTGAATTTGATCCTATGACAGAAGGAAAGAATCAATTTCCATCTTTTGGCCTTCATGCATGTATCCTGGCACATGAAGACATGTGTACATGCAAAAACAAAACAAAACAAAAACAAAAAAACAAACACATTTCACACACATGCAGTATATGAATGTTAACATAAAAAACATAAAACCTTGGTGAATATTACAATGTTATTTTGATTATTCAGCAAATATTTACTGAGGCTAACATATGTATAAGTTATTGGGTTAGGTTTACTATTACACCACTGTCTTATTTAGGGTTTTATTGTTGTGAGCATGACAACATTTATACAGGAAAAGATTTAACTAAGGCTTGTTTACAGTTGAAAGGTTTACTTCATTATCATCATGGCTGGAAGCATGACAGCAAGCAAATAGACATGGTATTGGAGAAGGACCAAAAAGTGCTACATTTGTGTCACCAGGAAGCAAGAAGAGAATCTAGCACTGGGCCTGGCTCTAACTTGTGAAACTTCAAAGCCCACCTCCAGTGACATACTTCTTCAAGTAAGACCAAATCTACTCCAACAAGGGCAGACCTCCTAATAGTGTAACTCTCTATGGGCCTCTAAGGTGCATTTTCATTCAAAGTAACACCTTCCATTCCCTGGTCTCTATAGACTTAAAGCCAAATCATAGTCCAACTTCAAAAGTCTCCATAGTCTATCACTGTATCAGTACTGTTTAAAAGTCCAAAGTTAAAAATCTCCTCTGAGACTCATACTGTCTCTTAACTGTAATCCTGTGCAAAATCAAAATGAAAAATAAGATCATACACTTTCAATATATAATGTCCCAGGATATATATTACCATTACAAGAGGGAGGAATGGTAACATAATGAGGAAATACTGGCCTAAAACAAGACCAAAAACAAGTGGAGTAAACTCCATACTCTGATTTCCATATCTGATATCAAAGTATTCTTCAGATCTCCAACTTCAATCAACTTTTTGACTAAAATATATTTCTTTCTCTTAGGCTGTTTCTACTTCCTGTCAGTACCTCTCCTTGGCTCTGGCATCTCCAACACTTCAGAGTCTCCATGGAAATCCAGGCTTTACCTTCACAGTTTCACACAATGGCATCTCTGTGCCTCCATGCAGGGACACCCCTGACACATGTCTGGCTTTAACAGCTTTCCTTAGCTTTGGAGGAAGATTCCATAACTCCTTTCTTCTATCCTTGACCATGTGGCTGAAACTGTCAAGTTCTGCTGCTTGCTGGGTCTGAAACATGGCACCCTCCTTCAATTGCCTCTTTACCAGCTTTTAGTTTTTTGTGGACTCCTTCACTGCCTAAGGTTTCATGTCCTGTAACTCAGTCTATAGGCCATGCTAGCCTCAAGTTTAGAGATCTACCTTTTTTTTGACAGCTGGGATTAAAGGTGTGCCTAAATTTGGTTGTCCTGGAATTCACTCTATATACCAGCTTAGCCTGAAATTTAGAGATCCACCAATCTCTGCCTTTTGAGTTCTGGGATTAAAGATGTGTACAACCATGCCAATCCCTAAGCTTTTCTTTAATTCCTTTTTACAAGTTGGAGCACATTTGGATGAGGTCTTGCTCAGAATTCTCCACTCCCTTTATTCCACTTAGCATAAAGATTTTCTCACATCTATTTACATTTCCTGGTGTTCCTTTTCTCCTCCAACTGTACATTTTACATTTTTCCTTGCTCAGTTTACTCCTTTTCATTATAAATCTCCATAAGCATGGTCACTAATAACCAAGAAGCATAGTCAATATTAGACTGTATGAAAATTTATTTTGCCAAAGCTTTTAATGTACAACTCTTCAGTTTAGCTTCAGGCAGATTTTTGGACAAGGGTAGAAGGCAGCCAAAATATTACAAGAGCAATCTCTTTAGACCACATATTTTTTTCTCCTCTGAAGCCTTTTGAGTGAGGCCCCTATAGTACAAATCGCTGTCAGCACCACTGTCTTTTAGGTTCCTACTAGTATGACCCATTAAGGCTCACTTAAAGAATTCAGTTGCTTTTCTAACTCAATATCCAAAGTCTACATTACTTGAAACAAAAGAACAGTAATGCCTAGCATATCAATACCCCAGTCTCTGGTGCCAATTTCTGCCTTCTTAGGTTTTCTATTGCTGTGAAGACATATCACATATCATGGTCAAGAAAACTCTCTCTAAACTCTCTCTCTCTCTCTCTCTCTCTCTCTCTCTCTCTCTCTCTCTCTTTGATTTTTCTAGACAATGTTTCTATGTACAGTCTGGCTGTTTTGGAACTCATTCTCTGGACCAGGCTATCCTCACACTCACAGAGATCCACCTGCCCCTGGTTCCCTAGTGCTGGGATTGAATGCATGAGCCACCACGCCTGGCAAAAACTCTTATAAAGAAAAACATTTGGAAGGCTGTCCCCCAAGAACCATTGTTCAAACACTGATCCACCTGCACTCACCAGGCCGGTTACCACAGAAACATACAGGCTAGATATCTTCCCCTCAACAAAAATCTGCTGCCAACCCATTACCCTAGGGGATGCCCCGCTGCCCTGAGCTATGTGTTGCCTGCCCTAGCTTCATTGTCATGCCACTACTCCAATGACCTTCACAAGGCCATTTGCACCAGGAACATACAGGTTAAATCATCTTCACTGGATATTCCCTACCTAGTGAGTTCTCAGGGTCACTCTCAGCTGCCCTGAACTGAACTATGTTCCCTGAGTACCACTGTCCATACTCAACTCCACAGGCCATCACAAGGCCTAGTGAATCAAGAAATCCACTCTCCTGGGGCTGTTCAGTCTGCCTCGAGCTTTCTGGCCCTCTGAGTTTCATTGTTGGGACACTCCTCCACCAACATCTACATGGCGAGCTGGATGTACCAGGAATATCCAGGCTATCACCAGGCCAGCAACACCAGGAATATCAAGGCCTGCTGCACCAGAAGCATCCAGAGTCCCCTGCTAGGGAGACATCTAGCTGCCCTGAGCTTTGTGTTTTTTCCCTAAGCTTCATTGTTCAGACACAGTTCCATTGGCCTCCATCAGTCCTGCTATACCAGAAATATCCAGGCCTGCTGCACAAGGAACAGCCCGTAACAGTCAGGGACTGTCGCGTCCCTCTCGACCAGCAAGAATGACGCAACTCGCAAAAGCTCTTCTCAAGCAGTTTATTCAGGTCCCTTGAAAACAGTCTTCCGAATGCCCTTGCTTGTGTCTCTCATTGTCTGCTTGTGTCTCCGATTGTGTCTCTCTGCTTCTCCTCCCCCTAAGCCCTTATATGCCTACTCAAACCCAATCAGATCACGCCACCTAGTGATCCAAGATAGGTTCACAAAAGGAGGAAGCACACCGGGCTAGGCAGCTGCTACCAACTAAGGCTTATTTACAGCTAAGCTTGAGCTTTCTGGCATCAAGCCAGGCGCCATCTTAGGGTTGCGGCTCACCACAGTTTTGTGGCTCGCCACAGATCCCCCTTTTTGTTTTAAAACGCAACAGGCAAGGGTAGAGGTCTGATTTCTGATATGCACGTAAAGGACATTGTAATGACCCCACGCCCAGTAGCCAACCAGGCTGGTGCCATACCCGTCCGGTATCTTTTTCTCAGAGATGGGAAACTAGGATACCAACCCATATGCAATCAAACATGCCCTTCTTGAAGTCACTAGAAGCTGACCCCAAGTGCAGTGCTTAGCCTCGCATCCTGAGCGTGATGATAGCTTAGTCCTTTAGGACAGTCAACCAAGCTTGCGCTGTCCAGCCTCCAAGGCAGCAAAGGCTTGCACCAGCATGGCATTACTTCTCCTCTGTGAAATCCTCATCTTACAGATACACCATAGGGCAATGAAACTGACTAGGAAGAGCATGCCTCCTAGGGCACCCATTCCCACCCATTCCTTCAGATGATTCATGGCTCGGAGGATCCATGTTGACAGTCCTTCAGCAACAGAGACATCAACCCGGGTGGAATTCACATGCACGATGGCAGTTCTCAGATTCTGTATCAGCTTATCAAACTCGCCAGACCAATTTCCTGTAAGATACTGAGAGAGTTGCTTAGACAAATTTGTAGCTACAGTATAATTTTGATATGGCACAGAGGTCACACACAAACCAGTCATTTTCTACTCACGGCCAATCTGGGCCACCTGCCACAATACATCCAAGGCCATGGCTACATTGGCTGACAAACTATTCAAGGTAGCGGCAGTCTGTACTGAGGCATCCAGGCTTCCAACCCCTTGTTCTTATTAGGGGTGATAGCTGCTTTACACTCCTTTGTACATTGTTCATACACAAGTTGTTTAATTAAGGGCATTGCCAAATCAGGGTCTCCAAATACCTTTCCAGCGGCCTCAACCATTCTAGCCACGAAGTCTGAGAAAGGCTCCAGGGGATCCTGAATAATCTTGGTTTCACTTCCCCTTTGTTAGGCAATGATTTCCAAGCTCTGGTTGCGATTAAATTGATTTGCTCAAACACCTGAGCCGGATACCCAGTTTGTTGTTGAGCATATCGACCTTGTCCAAGAAGCATGTCCACATCCCAGGCTGGGTTTCCTGCTGCACGATTAGCAGCAGCCTGTTCATTAGCAAACTCAATCAAGAAAGCCTTCCAATCTAAATACTGCCCAGAGGACAAGCAGGCACGTGCCAAGCTCATCCAGTCACTAGGAGTCATGCAATAACGACTAAGAGCTTCCACCTGAGCTACAGTGAAAGCAGCATTAATCCTATAAGTGCGGACAGACTCAGCGAGTGCTTTAATTACCTTAAACTCGAGAGGTTCATGATAACGATTTCCCCCTCCATCCTGAAAGACAGGGTAGTATAGTTCATGTCTCACCTCTCTCCAGACATTTGGACAGAATGACCACCCACTAGGACCACTTAGAGGGGAAGTCTCATTATATGAAGGCGGCGCCAACACAGGTGGCCCCGGACCTGAGGGCTCTATCCGGGTGCAGTCAGAACTCTTTCTCAAAGATGACTTTTCCATTTTCTTTGTTAACATTTTAAGTTTCTCTTCAGACTCTGAGCTATCCTCTTCTGAAGTATCTTTCCCAGATGTGACCGAGCGCTCCTCTTTTAACTGTTCTAATGCCTCTTGTCCCTTTTCCACAGCCTTGCTATATCTCCAAATAGGCCGTGCTCCTCCCTGCAATGTACCTTGCTCCCAGGCAAAATCTAGATCTCTCCCAAGCTTATCCCAGAAACTGATAAAGGCCAGCAAGGCCAGCATTCGCTCCATTTCTGTGAGGCACTCTCTGCTTTCCTCACCTTGCTCTGCCAGTTGTGTCTTCTACTCGTCCGAATCCCGGAACTTTATTGCTCCCTCCCAGAGACCTTATTGCCTCTTTACCGAGGTCCTTATTGCTCCCTCCCGGAGACCTTATAGTTCGCAACTTCCCACGAAACTTTACCTTTAGTTCGCAACTTCCGCAAAACTTTACCTTTAGTTCGCAATTTCCGCAAAACTTTACCTTTAGTTCGCAACTTCCGCGAAACTTTACCTTTAGTTCGCAATTTCCGTGAAACTTTATTGTCCCAATTTATCCCGGGAACTTACCAGGGCACTGCCCCTGACTGCAAGAGTTCTGATTCTTTTCTGGTTCCCTGTATGGGCCACCACTTGTTGTGTCCCTCTCGACCAGCAAGAACGACGCAACTCGCAAAAGCTCTTCTCAAGCAGTTTATTCAGGTCCCTTGAAAACAGTCTTCCGAATCCTTGTTTGTGTCTCTGCTTCCTCTTGTGTCTCTCTGCTTGTGTCCCTGCTTGTGTCTCTGCTTCTCCTCCCCCAAGCCCTTATATGCCTAATCAAACCCAATCAGATCATGCCACCTGGTGATCCAAGATAGGCTCACAAAAGGAGGAAGCACACCGGGCTAGGCAGCTGCTACCAACTAAGGCTTGTTTACAGCTAAGCTTGAGCTTTCTGGCATCAAGCCAGGCGCCATCTTAGGGTTGCGGCTCACCACAGTTTTGTGGCTCACCACAAGGGACAACCAGATGGCTAAAGGCTAGCATAAGAACAGTATCACCTATAACCAGGGCAACATGGAATCTTCACAGCACACTATCCAACCATGGCAAATCCTGGGTATACTAAAACAACCAATGTCCAGGAAAATGACCCTAAATAAAACCCTATAGAGATAATAGAGGCCTTAAAAGAGAAAATGAATAAATCCCTTGAAGAAATACAGGAAAGTTAAATCAAACAGGTGAATATAATAAATAAATTCCTTAAAGAAATAAAGGAAATATCTATGAGACAGGTGAATGGGTGAATGAATCATTTAAAGAAATACAGGAAAATTCAATCAAACAGGTGAATAAAATGAATAAACCATTTGAAGAATTACAGGAAAATATAAACAAACAAGTGAAGGAAATTAATTAAAAACTGACCAAGACTTGAAAATGAAAATATAACCAATAAAAAAAGCAGAATCTGAAGGACTCCTGGAGATAAAAAAGCAAAAGAGAAGAATAGGAACTACAGACACAAGTGTCACCAACAGAATACAAGAGTTGGAAGAGAGAACATAAGGCCTAGAAAATACAAGGGAAGAAATCGATACATTGGTCAAAGAAAATGTTAAATATAAATGGTTCCTGACATAAAGCATTTAAGCATCTGGGACAGCATGAAAAGACCAAACCTAGGAATAATAGGAATAGAAGAAGGAGCTCCAAGGCCCAGAAAATATTTTCAAGAAAATATTTAAAGAAAACTTTCCCAACCTAAAGAAGGAGATCAGTATGATTAGCATAGTAAACATGGCCATCTTACCAAAAGCAGTCTATAGATTCAATGTAATTCCTATCAAAACACCAACACAATTATTTATAGATCTTGAAAGAGTAATTCTCAACTTCACAGCAAAAAAAAAAAAAAAAAAACCTAGGATAGTGGAAAAAAAAATCCTGTATAATAAAAGAACTTCTGGACATATCACCATTCCTGAGTTCAAGTTGTACCACAAAGCAATAATAATAAAAACCACATAGTATTGACATAAAAATGACTGGTTGATCAATGGAATCAAATTGAAGAACCAGAAATAAACTCAAACACCTTCAGACACTTGAGTTTTGACAAAGAAGCCAAAATCATATGAAGAAAAAAAAAGCATCGTCAACAAATGATGCTGGTCTAATGAGATATCTGCTTGTAGAAGAAAGCAAATACATTCCTATTTGCCACCCTGCACAAAACTCAAGTCCAAATGGATCAAAGACTTCAACATAGAACTAAATACATTAAATCTAATAGAAGACACAGTAAGGAAAATCCTTCAACTAATTGGCATATGAGGCAACTTCCTTAACAGAAAAACAATAACTCAGGCACTAAGATCACTAATTGATAAATGGGACCTCATGAAACTGAAAAGCTTCTGCAAAGTCACAGTCACAATCAATAGAACAAAATGGCAGCCCATAGATTGGAAAAAGATCTTCAACAACCCCATAACTGACAGAGGGCTAATATCCAAAATATATAAAGAACTCAATAAATTAAACACCAACAAACCAAATAATGCAATTAAAAAAAATAGGATACAGAGCTAAAACAAGAATTTACTGCAGAGAAATATCTAATGGCTGAGAAGCACTTGGAGATATGCTCAATGTTAGAAATACAAATCAAAATGACACTGAAATTTCCTCTTACACAAACAGAATGGCTATAATTAAAAACCTCAAGTGACAGAACATGCTGGTGAGGGTGCAGGAAAAGGTGAACATTCTTTCTTACATTGCTGGTAGTGCAAACTTGTACAACCACTTCGGAAATCAATAGGCATTTTCTTAGAAGTTGGGAATACGTATACCTCAAAACTCAGCTATACTTCTCCTGAGCATACACCCAGAATATGCTTTACCAAACCGCAGGGATATCTGCTTTGTTTGCCATAGGCAAAAACTGGAACCAACCCTGGTGTCCCTCAACTAGAGAATGGATAAAGAAACTGTGGTACATTTACAGAACTGAATACTACTTAGCCATTAAAAACAAGGACATCATGAAATTTTCAGGCAAATGGATGGAAATAGAAAAATCATTCCAAAATGATGTATCCCAGACCCAGAAAGACATACATAGTAGATACTCACTCATTAGTAAATATTATCCATTAAGTATAAGATAACCATGCTACAATCTACAGACCCAAAGAAGCTAAGTAATAAGCAATGCTCAAGGGAGGATTCTTGGATCCCACTAAGCAGGGAAAACAAAATAGACAGCAGAGGTAGGTGGATAGAGGGAACTAGGTGAGAAAGAGGTTGGAGAGGAGAACAAGGAGGGCATGTAAATCAGGCTGTAAGAGAAGGGAAACTGTTGTTGGGCGTCACGGAACAAGCTAGAGATCTGGGATAGGGGAGGCTCTTAGGAGGATATGAGGATGACCCTATCAGAGATTCCTCGTAGCAAGGGGTACCAAGACTGAAGTGACCATATCTAGTGATCAGGCAGGACTTCCTGTGACGGGGACACCAACCCAACCACAATACCCACAATCTGAAATTTCTCCTGCTTATAAAATATGCAGGGATAAAAGATGGAACAGAGATTGATTGAAAGGCTAACTAATGATTGGCCCACCTTGAGACACATCTTATGGTAGAGACCCAACCCCTGTCACTATTTATGATACTCTGCTATCTTTCAGATTGGAACCTAACATAGACATTATCTGAGAGGCTTCATCCAGCAGATAATGGAAACAGATGAAGAGATACACAGCCAAACATTTGGTGGAACTCAGGGAGACTTGTGGAAGACATAGTGGAAGGACTGAGGGATATTTGGGGTCAAGGACTCCACAAGAAAACCTACATAACCAATTAACCTAGTCATAGTGAGCCTCATAAAGACCAAATCACCAACAAAAGAACATGCATAGGCCTACTACCCACATGAAGCTAAAGGACTGCTTGGTTCTCAAGTGTGTACTCTAATGATTGGAGTGAGGACTGTCTATAATTTTAATCCTGTTGCCTCCCTCTGTATCCCATTTTCTTAGCAGAACTACCTTGTCTTATGTCAGTGGAAGAGGAGATACTTAGTGCTTTAGAGATTTGACATGCTAGAGTGAGTTCATAGTGGGTGGGGAAATATGGATGATGTGAGTGGGAAGGTAGGACTGGGAGGAGAGTAGGGAGTAGGGTTGAGATTGGAACATAAAATAAACAAATAGATAAATTAATGAAAAAAATTAACTGGCTCTGGCTTACAGTTCAGAGGTTTAGTCCCTATTTTCATAGTATGAAACACATTGGCATACATTCAGACAAGGTGGTGAAGTAGGTGAGAATTCTACATCTTATTTGACAGGCAACAGGAAGAGAAAGTGACACTCAACCTGGCTTGACCATCTGAAACCTCAAAGCCCACCCCTCAATGACATATTCTTCTGCTCCTCCCTATGGGCCTATAGGTACCACTAAGACAAAAAAAAAAAAGTGACTGCCCTTATGAAGATCATGTTCAAGTAGGGGAAAAGAGGAAGGGGGGCAGTTTTTCCCTTCTTTGAATTTGTGTTAGCATCTATACAGTACAAGCCTGCTGGTATCATATGTGTGTTGTATTCATAGAAGAATGACACACAGTTCAGAAAAAAGTCACTTATGAATATTTCTCAGAATTATTCAAAATTATTAGCAAAACAAAAAAAATAATTAAATAATATGATGTGGAAGAAGTTATGAATTCCATTTTGTCAAAAATTCTTATTAAAATATTTAAAACAGATCCCTTGTGTCCATTCATTGTTTTTCTCCTGCTATTTATTTTAAAGTATATGGGATAAAGGGAGAACAAAGGGAGATGTGCTTGATAGTTTTAATTGTTAAAATATATTCATGCAGCATTTTATGGTTTAGAGAATAGCTTACTATTTTGAAAATATTACTTGTCCTTTTTCATTACTATTGGTTAGATACAACTTTATCATTTTATAAATAGAAATTCTGAGAAATATTCATAAATGACTTTTTCTGAACTTTGTGTAATCCTTCTATGAATACAATATGCCTGTGTTTCCAACGGGCTTATAGTGTGCATATACTAATACAAATTCAAATGCAGGGGAAAAATGCCCACCTGTATATTGTTTGCTGTTAGCTGTAAGCTCTGCCTCAGTAACCTCTGAGTTCCAGGTCCACCCAGTGGCTTAGATTAAATCTTTTGTTTATATGTACATAATTTTTGTCTTAACTCTATTTATTGACATTCTATGTCCATTTGATATTATAATAATTAGGTATAATAACTAAATCTCAAAGGAAGAAAGACTATCAAATGGGGAATTGGAAAGAAATGGACACAGTTTTCATGCTTTTCTGTTCTATTACAAAAATAGATCCCGAGCAGAGCTTGCTTTCTGCAAGTCATCTCTTTGGCAGCATCTTCAAACTCCTAGAATATTAATCTCCTTCTTCGGAAGGCTCTCAAACCATCATTAGGAAATTCAATGTTATTTGGAAATCACCTTTTTCTGCACTGTTCCTCTGGTTTTAAATTTGGTTTCTTGGTAGTTTCCATCTCTAATGAAAAGTCATGTCCTAAGTATGGGTGATGTGATGATTTAAAATAATCTTTCCTTATAGGCTAATACAGATGTGATGGAGAATAATTTTTCAATAGATGGAACAGCTAAAAAAGTGTTAAGCCTTTAACCATTTTCATAGGACATTTATAATGGTTTTATAAATGATTGTAAATTATCCTTGTCTATATTTTCTTCTAGTACGGTGGCTCACAGAACCTGACTAGGAGACCCTCAAGAAACAGTAGTCCCAATGTGGCCAGTCCAAAAGAAACAAAGACACACCCTCCTTCTGTTGCATTACTGTCTGCTGAACACTTCTTGGTAGTCTGGATGTCAATAACTTTTTCTTTAGATGGTTGTACCATCTAAGTTGGCCATTTGTTGGAGCAATTACTGCATCTCCTCCTACTGTGATACTATACGAAAATGCGTAGCTTTCAATAATCACATTTTCTTTCTATGCTGTGTCATATCATTATCTTCTCTAATACCCCTTTTGGCTTATATTTGTATTTAAGAAAAAAAACTACAACTTTAGAAAAAACATGAAACATTTTCTTAAAAAAAAAACAAACAAACAAAGTTTAAACATTCTAAGCCAAATGCCCTATGAAACATAGCATATAGATGTGTTCTGTTTCTCAAGTGAAAAAGTTTGTGCTATACACAAAATTGTGCATATCTGATGACTACTATTAAATTGTTTTGCAAGGCTTCATGTGACAATAACAGGAAATAACTTAGAAATACAGGAAAAGGATAAAACTTTAAAACAACAACTTAAAGTGTTTAATTAACTATAAACAGTTTCTACTGTTTAAATGTCTATGAGCAAAGCAATGGCAAAGAAGACCAAGGAAGGAAGAGAAATGTGTTGATTATAATTAGAGTTATTAGGGGTCCTGGAGTAGATATAGAAGGCAACTACCAAAAGGGAGCTGCTCACTAAACCTTACAGAAAACATAAAAGTTGAGACCACTTTGGCCCTTTAAGAATAATACATTAATGTACAGTCATATCTGCTTGGTGCCAGTATGCAGGCAATGAAAATCCATTATGTCCAATGGATGTTTTCTATTATGTGCAATAACATCTATATTGCACATCACACTGATGGATGCTATTGTGATGACACTGACACAGAGTTCAAGTAGAACACTATGGAGTAATGGAGCCTTTCTGAGGACTGTAAGCTCAAAATTGCTTGGTGGGAAAGACCATGTTCAATGTGCTGCTACTGTCACTTCCAAAAACATTTTGTCAATGAACACATAAACATACCTCATGGAGTTCTGTTCAATATTGATCTCGTTTATTTTTATACTTATGAGATTTTGAGCAATTTCACATTTGTTACAGATGAGTTTTGTTGGGGTTATAGAAAGATACATGGTGGTATACTATGTTTTTCACTCTAGGAAGATCCCATGGAAAAGAAAAGCTATGCCAAAAATATGTCACCCTCCTTATGGTATCCATAATTAATAATGTATAAAATTAACAAAATAAAATACAATAAATGAACTATTATTCTGTGAGAATCAATGTTCTTTTCTTATTTTTAAACATTTATTCATTTCTTCAAGTTACTTCTCAATCATAATCCCCTGCCTCCTTCTCCTCCTCCCAATCCCACCCTTCTACCCTCTTCCTCCTCACCCTCATATCTGCTTTTTTATAATTTAAGGTATATATTTTCCCCCCAAAAGTTCACACTCTTAGTCCAATAACTTTCTTATAACAATAAACACAATAAAAACAGTAAGAATAATTAGGCAACAATTATAAACATTATAAGATATAAAATATATTCCTAATGTCCAGTTCATACATATTTGGCAACTGATATTAATATTCTATTATCTATCAATCTCCATGAGTTTAAAGTAATAAAACTAACTCATTTTCCATCCTAACTTGTATTACCAACTTGAAAATATCTTCTTAGACCTAGAACATCCTTTTAATTCCCAAATAACTTAAAATTTAACTGTAGACTATAACTATCTAGTCTTCAACCATATCAGAGACTCAAGCAGGATAAATATATCTGATTATAAAGGAAGTACAGCAGCTTCCAAAACTAAGAAATGACAGACAACTGACTGCCTGGACAGTCCCCAATTCCCGTCCAATACATTAGAGCACCTATCTTCAGGCTTTTGCCCAGTATCTCTGATAGACATTAATTGTAAAGCAGGAATTATGAAAATACTTACCTACCCTGTCTTGGCAGAGCTAGGCTGTCGACTTACCTGCTTCCAAGTTTTGGCTTTTTGGACAGCATTCTGCCTACATTTGAAGCAAGGGGTTTTTCTTGTCCAGGGACAAGCAATCATCTCCAAATGGAGATTCTTAGATGCTCTCATCCTCTACTTTGAGCTGACATGCCTCAATATCTTAAGTTAAGAATATTTTAATGCCATATTCTACAGAGCTCTTGATATTTTTGAAGACCACCTATCTCCATATATTTGGATAAGCAAATACTGCTTGTCTTTTAACAACTTGATACCTGATTAACTTAGAAAATATCTATGATAAACTATGCTAGTACCTAACAAAATGGTATGTTTAAATGACTATTAATTTGCATTTCTTAATTATCCTAAAAAGTTTGTGACAGTTGCTATCAAAAGGCCAAAACTTCACATTGCATTTTTAAGCATTATATAAGTACAATACTTTAAAAATAGTTAATCTTAATTTGGCATCAATATACAAAGATCAATACCAAAATAGCCAAATATAATCTTCTCTTTGTATCAATCTACAAAGATCAATACCAATGTAGTCAAATATAATTTTAATTTTGAATCAATTTGAAAAGATCAATTCCTGTGTTGCCAAATATAATCTTAATTTTGTATCAATATGCAAAGATACAAGAATGTATGCTAAGCCATATAACTCTTACAATTGTGGCCTATTTATTTCTGTTGTTTTGTATTGTATTTATAGTTATAAGAAAAAGAACCATTTTTGGACTGAAAGGGAGAGCTGTTGGGGGGAAAAAAGAAATACCTTAAACTAAAAAAAAAAAAAAAAAGAAAAAAAAGAAGGGAAGAGGATGGTGGGGCTGAGGGGGAGGAGGGTGGAAGGGTGGGACTGGAGGGGGGAGTAGGGAGGGGATTGTGATTGAGATGTAACTTGAAGAAATAAAAAATAAATTATAAAAAAAGAAAAAATCAATAATCTAACCCTTTTTCTTTATCATTCCTATATTATGTCTATTTCCCTTTTTTCAATTATTCCCCCCTATACTGGAAAGAAAGGAAAGAGAGAATAAAAAGAAAGAAATCCCTGAGTCTAACCTCCAAAACCTATTTAACAAGACCATTTAACAACATGTAACTAATCCCCCTAAATAAGAACAAACATCTGTAACCCATCAAATGAACAAAAGGAGTAAAAAAAAAAAAATAAGTCATCCACCCAACCTTCTGGGAATGCGACATCACTCTCTTAAAATTACTTCCTGCTGTTTTGAGATGTGGGAAACGTTAATAGTAACATTTGATGTTCAATCCCTTTTTGCTCACCTATTTAAATGTCCCAATAAGTTTGTAGTCAGAGGCTGAACTTCAGGGCTTTACTGAAGTCCTGCCTGGAACAATCTGTAGGCTGAACCATCTTAGCTACCTATTTTGAGTTGTTCTGGTTGTAGATTTTTGAGGAAACAGATATTGAGGAAGTCTGAGAGGCTGCATCATCTGGGCTATTTATCTTCTTTGGTGTCTGATCCTTTTTTCAGAGATTTCAGTTGTCTAGTTGTCCCTGGACTCCTTAGATGGATGCTTTTAGTCTCCTGCAAAGACAAGAACGGAGCCCTGCCCTAATTCTAACTCTGGGGCACTACTGTTTTTTGGCAGGTAATATCTTTCCTAGATCAAATTGGTTTTTTTGACAAAATAAAAAGCTTTACTTTCAATTGAGATTAAATAAAAACTATTTTGATATTTTGGAACTAAAGATACCTTTAAGTTTATATATTTTCATATCACAAAGGATAATTCACATTGAGTTTCAGCATGCCTTTTGCATGTGGCTTTTAAATCTAAATCTTTGTAAATCTTATGTGCCTGCCTCTGCCTCCCAAGTTTTGGGATAAAGCCTCCCAAATGTTGGGATCTAAGTTTTTCTCTATTTAGAGCTTGCTCTGTGTCAGTCCAGTCTTCTCTTCTTGTCTGCCAGATATTTTAATGTTAAATATGAAATGAAGTAACTTCTACCTTATCCTTTGTATAGCTCATACATCACAGGATTTTAAAAAATGACTGTGAAAACACTCATCAATATGAAAATTTCACGAGAAGTGTGGTTTCTTTTTAAATCAAACATTATTTGTTTGTTTGTTTGAGATAGAGTTTCTCTGCATATCCCTAGCTTCACTTTGTAGACCAGGCAGGCAGTGAACTCACAGAAATCTTCCTGTTTCTGCCTCCCAAGTGCTGAGATTAGAGACATGCCCTACCAAAACCAATTAAATCAAACATTTTTAACTGATCACAAATAATTTTTGTTTATAAGGCCTTGGTATCTGAAAGAGGCAGACATGGGAATCTATGGACAGAACAACAATGTCATTCTGTTCTTAGTCTGCCATAGAATGTCAAGTTTCCTCCTTCTAGGAAATATTAGCTTATATTGTTTAATTTGAAGGTTCTTTGAAATTAATTTTTATTTATTTTAACTTACACTGATGGGTGTTTTGTCTATTTGTAGTCTTTTTTCCATATATAAGTATGGTGCCCACAGACACAAGAAGAGGGCATTATATATCCTGAAATTGAAGTTACAGATAGTTGTGAACTGGTATCTGAGAACTAGAAATTGAGTCTAGGTACTCTGTAAGTGAAAACAATTCTCTAAGGCACCGAGTCTTCTCTCCAGCCCCATATTCCACAGATTCTTCCTAGATTAAATATAATACAGTATCTATCTATATTTGGTTTTAAGTCAATGTGCTACAAATAATCTCCACTGCCCATGGTTCCTAAAGACATTTTGTGTTCTTGTTTTACCTTCTGGTGTAATTACACACATATTGTTTTCTGGGGGAAAAGAACTCAAGTGTTATCATCAGAGTATAAAGAAATAGTCTTGACTGAACTAAATAAAGCATGCAAAAAAAAAAAAAAGACACGGCAACAGAAAAAATGTGTGTTTTATTAGTGATTTTTTTTTCTTTCTAGTTTTATTTTTTAAGCATTAGGAAGAGGGAGGTCAGTTACCCTTGTATGAAAAAAAAATCTGTTGTCCTGGGAAATATTGCCTTGGTGTCCATAAACCTCCAGATGTAGCTTTCTCTAGTGTAATTGCTTTATCAAAAAATTTCCAAGGCCTTTTGTACTCGATTGTGCAGGGAAATGTATCTGAAGTATATGAATTCCCTCTGAATCATACTCATAGAATAATTTCACCTTCCTCAGAGAAAGATTATTTGGATCTCAACAGCTTTGGAAATACTTTAAACTTTTTTAGTCCCCGTTCCAGTCATTTAACACATCTATAATATCTCATAATTTTTCCTCTGTTTCACTTCAATAGGTAGTACTTGGCAAACATTATTCTTAATCTAAATTTACTTCATTTGATGTCTAGATTCTTGAAATAAGTGCTCTGATAACAATTATTCTTTAATTTATCCATCAAATATTTTAAGAGGGCACTTAAATTTGCTTGAAAATTCTAGTTATATTGGGAGGGAAAGTACAAAACCTCAGTTGCAATAGTTTCCTGAAATTATGCAAAAATTACCATTATCTCAGTGATTAGAAACAATAGAAATTCTCTCTGCTCTAGAGGTTGACTGAAATCAAGCTGCCTGCAGAGCCATGCTCTCTCTGGAAGCTTTCAACGAGAAGCCTATCTACCTTCTTGTAGGTTGTAATGACCCCATCCTTCTGGACCTTGTGTTTTCATTAGTGTACTTTCAACCTCTCTACTCATATGACCTTCCATTCATCCATCTTTAATTCTCACATGTTTGTCCTTTATAAAAACCCTGGTCTTCAGGTTTAGGGCTCTCTTCAGTATACATATATATATATATATGTATATAGATATGGATGACCCTATCTGAGACGCCCAGCAGCAGAGGACCTAGAGACAGAATTGTCTACTTCCTAGATATGCAGAAATTGTAGGGGAGGGACCAGGCTACCAACTCACCCACAAAACCTTCCACCCATAATTTATCCTACATATAAGATGTATAGAGATAAAGATGGAGCAGTGATTGCGGGAATGGCCAACCAATGACAGGCATAATTTGAGACCCACGCCACCGGAGAGAGCCAACTCCTGATACTATTATTGATACTCTGCTATGTTGCAAGTAGGAACCTAGTACAACTATCCTCTGAGTGGTCCCACCAGAAGTGGATTGAAACAGATGCTGAAACCCAAACATTAGGTGAACCACGGGGAGAATTGTAGAAGAATGAGAAGAATAGAAGGATCTGAATGGGACATGAACTCCACAAAAATGCCAACATAGTCAACTAACTTAGGCCCCTAATAAGACTGAAGCACCAACCAAAAAAACATATATAAACTGGACCTAGGCCCCCTATACATATGTAACTGATAGGCAGCTTGGTCTTCATGTAGATCCCCTAGCAAGTGGAGTGGGGACTGTCTCTGACATGGATTCTGTTACCTATTTATGGATCAATTTACCCTAACTAAGCTAGGCTGTCTAATCTGGCCTCAGTATAAGGGGATGCTCTTAGTCCTGATATGACTTGAAAGTTGATGTATGTATGGGTGGGGGCTCCCCTTTTCTGAAGAGAAGGAAGGGGAAAACAGGAAAGAAGGTAGAAGTGTGGCACTAGGTTGAAAGGAGGGAGGTGGCTGCAATTGGGATGGAAAATGAATGAATAAATAAATAGATAAAATTTAAAGACAAAGAGAAAGAAAAACATCTCAGCACACATGCTTCCAGCTTTAGCTCATATTTGTTTCATTTGTAAGATAGTAAATATTAGTTTTAGAAATCTATGTATAGCTTGTGTTCATCAAGTAGACTCCTGATATTATAGAAGTCAGAATTGTTTTTTGTTTTAATTTTTCACATTTCTTTCTTTCTTTCCTTCCTTCCTTTTCTCTTTCTTTCTTTCTTTCTTTCTTTCTTTCTTTCTTTCTTTCTTTCTTTCTTTCATCTCTCATATGTTGCATCTAGACTGCAGTTTCCTCTCCTTTTTGTCCTCCTAGACAACCTGAGCACATCTCATCTCTCCTCAAATCTACTCTTCCTCCATTACCCTTCAGAAAATGGAAGGCCTCACAGGGATATCAACCAAACATGGCATCACAAATTACAATCAGACTAGTTATATACCCTCATATCAAGTCTTGATGAGGCAACCCAGTAGGAGCAAAAGTTTCCCAAAGGCAGGCAAAAAAGTCAGACACAGCCTCCATGCCCACTTCTAGGAGTTCCACAAAACCACTAAGCTACACAATTATGACATACAATCAGAGGAGAAATCAGATTTTTAAATGGAATTTTTTATTAAAAATGTCTTATGAGTTACTACTTTCTATCATGTCTGATTGTAGCACCAAATATAGAGCTCAGAATAAATGAATCAGAGTCGCTACTTTCATACAATTTTCATGATGTGGAGGAAGAAGCAACAGAAGTTGAATAATCAATGGGAGGAATACATAAGTTACATATCAGAGATAGTGATGAGATGAGACCTTGTGTGTCTTGTCATTTAAAGTTATTGGGCTTCATTCTGCATCATCATCATCATCATCATCATCATCATCATCATAATATATGATGATAATAATAATAACAATAGTAATAATAATCAGCCATCATAGTTTTTAAGTAGACACTTAATTGATTAATAATTATGATGTGGCGTCTGGTTTATGAGCTGAGCATGTACAACAGATATGCCAAAGTAGAAAGGAGAAATCCCAGGAAGCTTCATTCTTACACACACACACACACACACACACACACACACACACACACACACACAAACACACACAAACACACACACACACACACACACACACACAAAACCTACAATAAAGAACGATGAATGAGGGAGACATTCTTCTACTGGGAAAAGCATACCATTTGGTTACCAAATACCAATATTCAGCCCTGAAAATATACACATAATAACATTATACAGACTGAGAAGGTTATATTTAAGAATACTCCTTTCTCATCATTCATGCAAGAGCAACAAAAATGAGGCTATCAATTTGAAAATGAGAAATGAGTATTCAGAGGGAGGTAAAGGAAGGAATAAATGGTACAACTAAATTATAATCTCAAAAACGAAAGAAAAATGAGCAAAAATGCCACGGGGGCTACTGTATACAGTATGTGAGAGAATGAAGGAGGACTTCAAGTAAGTGGGTCCAGTATTGATGGTGTGTGGAAAGAGTACAGAGGCAAATGGAGAAGATACTGAAGCTAACTGCAAGAGAAGACTTGTGAAATGGGGTATATGAGAAACAGTCAATCAAGAGTGAACCTAAATTATGAGAAGTCTTTGGCTTATACATGTTATCTAGTCACAAG
This sequence comes from Lophiomys imhausi, assembly GCA_907164525.1. NCBI lineage: Eukaryota > Metazoa > Chordata > Mammalia > Rodentia > Muridae > Lophiomys > Lophiomys imhausi. The sequence continues at coordinate 3,848,628 of CAJQZJ010032660.1, read as the reverse complement.
AACAAGAAACACAGTCCATGTCATGTATCCAGTTCTGTCACATTCCTTCCCCTTCAGCAGTGCTGTCTGGTTAATAACCACCAGTAGTTAATGTGGGACACACATGTATTAACAAAATTTGTAGTATCTCCATTTAAAATGATGCAGAAAATATGGAAAATAAATTATTTTAGTTTGTATTTTGCTTAACCCACATGCTTAAAGTAGTATCATTCTTATTAGTGAGAAATGAAAATAATATATTCAGAATATTATAATTCCAACACATAATCAATGTAAAACTTTGCCTATCTCCCTGATTTATAGATTCCCTATTTGTAGGCTCATTGGCTAGTTCATAATTATTTAGTTACCATAAAAACAATATTAAAAGTGTGTGGTGGTCATCTGTAGATTTAGGCCAATCAGAGAAAAACTAAATGCCCAGAAGTTTATGTTCCCACCTGAGGTAATAGATAAGTGTACTCTGCATTACAGTGCTAATTCCTGTGGTAAGTCACTAACTTGTCTGTGGTCTGGTTGAAGCCACATTCTAGTTTAGTTTTGAACTTTCATATTCTCTGTTAATGACAGCACTGCTTCTTATATCTCATCATCCAAGGATAGTGTTGAAAGATTGCCTAGTGTTTTCTAACATATGAATTTGGGATTTGTCTTCCAAAGAAATGTGTTAAATAAATTTAATAGAACCCAGAACTACAGTGCTGTGGGTGATAATGAGTGTTTAATGTGATGAGTTTGTTTCTTAAACAAACAAACAAACAAAAAACATTTACATATGAGAATGCTTTTGTTTTGATCCCAGGAATGAGGATTCTTCAGTTTGTCCATATCTGAAAACTATAAGTGCCTAGTATGCTAGCAGGGTCATGGCTTAACCAGTTGCAGAAAGTTTCATTCTGAGAACTTGAGAGAGGGTTATAAAAACCCAGAACCCTGAGAAATATAGGGGGCTCCAAAGAAGGAAGAGGTTTCTGATTTCACTGCTGATGCTTCTCCCAGACTGTTATTCAATCATCTTGCTGCTTTGCTGGACTGCTGGATATTGTGACTACTGGGATTGGTATTCCCCTCCAAAGAACCCTACTAGACTAAACAGCAGGAAGTAGCTCAAAATGATCTTCGTTCTTTTCCCCTTTAACCTTCTTCCTCTCCCAACTAGTGCTGGGGGTGGGAAGGTACAAGGGTTGGAAGGGAGGTAGAAGTATAAGTATAATAAAATAAATTAGAATGTGTGATAAAATAAAAACCACAAACTACAACAATATAATGAGTCTATAATATCCATCTATGTATCTATGTATGTATGTATCCATCTATCATCTCTCTTCTATCATCCATATATCATACATATATATCTACATACCCACATATCTATATATCTATTTATATAAAAGCAACATCAATGTCTATATCATCTATCTATATTAATGATAAACAAGAGCACTCACAAAATAGCACAAGGTTATCTATTGATCTGTTGATGAATGTTGTGCCTAGAGAGACTTAACCCTAGTTTGGGAACAATTGTTTAGTATTTGTTATTTTTGAATTCCTGGATATGTTATATTATAATAGATGAAAATAAATGATGAAAATAAATAATTAATACTTTTATTTTTCTAATTATATGTTGAAAACCTTATATGCAGTTTGTATTACAAGTACTTTCTTGGATTTTTGACTCAATACAGAATTCCAAATTTACCAATAGTCATGACACTCATGGGTTTAGGTGTAAGGCAGAGGAAGAGGTCAAAAAGATGATAAAAAGAAATGGCCAGAGGGTAATAGAGAAGCAAGAATCTGTTGATATGTAAATTTTATGAAATAAGCATTCATAAAAAAACATAGGTGATGCATTAAAGACAGTGCATGCTTTAGTCTCAACTATCTGGACCTCCATTGTCTGACTTAATATTATAGTTTGTATCTTAAATGTTACCATAAAGCTATTATAGATATTTGAAGAGGTGCAGTGGAGCAGAAGGAAGTTAGAGTTAGGTCATTATAAACATATATATATATTTTTAGACTAGTTTAGTCTGGTTTTATCCTAGGTTTGTGAGCTATCTAGTCTCTGGGTCTTGATAGCCCAAGCAGTCCCAGGTATGTCTCATGGACTGTGCCTTATGTCAAACCAGACATTGATTGACTAGTCCACAAGTTCTGTACCACAATTGCCCTAGCATATTTTGCAGGCAGGAAAAATTGTAGGTCAAATGTTTAATGGCTGGGTTGGTCTTCACATTTCTCTTTTCATAATATGTAGAATACTGTTCCACACTAAAGAGATTAGAACATAATACAGAGCTGAATATTGCTTCCAACATCAGCACAGACCACAAACATCAACATGGCTTCTTTCAACTGTAGCACCTGGATAGTGTGTCATAAACGTGGCCTCTAGTAGTAAATAAATAAATGAATGAATAAATAAATACATAAATAATGCATAAATAAGACCTGAGTGTGGGATGGAAAGCTCCATGTGAGCACCAGCTCAACTTTTCAGGTTTAATGAGTTGTGACAATTTGTGTGGATGTTGTCCTCAGCAATGGTCTGAGTTGTTGTGGTTGTAAATTTTTGAGGAAACAGCTATTGAGGAAGTCAGAGAGCATGGGCCATCTGGACTACTTGTCTTCCTTGGTGTCTGATCTATTTCAGAGTTTCATTTGTCCAGTTATCCCTGGATTCCTTAGATGGATGCATTTAATCTCCTGGAAAGATAAGAACAGATTCTTGCCCAAATTCTAACTCTGGGACACTACTTCTTTTTTTTTTTAGGGGGACAGGTAATATTTTCCTGGAGCATATTGGGTTTTTTGACAATATAAAAATTATTATCTTTCAATTGAGATTTAAAAAAGAAATCATTTTGATATTTTGGAACTAAACATACCTTTAAGTGTTTATATTTTGAGATCTCAAAGGACAATTCATTTGGAATTTCAGCATGCCTTTTGTGAGTAGATTTGAGTCATAAATGATTCCAAATCCTATGTGCCTGTCTCTGCATTCTAAGTATTGGGATCAAAGGCTAGTGCCTCCCAACTGATGGGATTAAAGATGTGCACCACCACCCCTGGTTCAAATTTTTTCTCTATTTGGAGCTTGCTTTGTGTCAGTCTGGCCTTGAACTCAGAGATCTGAAGGTTTCTGTCTCCATTGTTTTAGGATTTAGGGTGTATCCCTCTCAAGGGATGGGACTGAGGGTGTTCACAATCACCACTCTGTTCCTTGTAACACTAGAATTTGCAAGACAACTAACTCTATAGTGATCCCCCTGTCTCAGCTGGAGTTAAAGGCATGGGCTAAAACCACCTTTCTCAAATATTTTACCTTAGCTCAAAATTATTTCAACTCTTAGAGATTTAGAAAACCAGGTTGAGCTGTAGTAACCCTTAATTTATTTACAGCATTTTAAACCTCTTAACTGCATTCTTAGTGCCAAACAACTAAAATATCCATTATATCTAAAAAAAAAAAAAAAAGCTTTTAAGTTGATATCAAGTGTGTATGAGCTACGTGTCAACCTGCAGTCTAACATTCTGATCTGAAATTAAGACCATTTTTTCTTACATGCCAGTAAGGCAAGAATACCTTTGTTAAATTATAAATAGAAAATTTTATATTTTATTTTTTAAACTTATTAAACCTTTTTTAAAAAGTATTATTTTGTTTTCTCTAGTTACTTCTAGAATATAGGTTCCTCCCTCTTCCCCTCTTGGCCACAAGGACCTTGCCTCAACAATGTTCATATCAGCTTTATTTGCAACTTTATTTGTAATAGCCAGAAACTGGAAACAACCCTGATGTCCTTCATCTGAAGAATGGATTAAAAAAAAAAAAAAAGAAAAAACCAAGAAAAACCTGTGGTACATTTATACAATGGAATACTACACAGGAGGAACATAGTTTCCTCCTTCCCTCCCTCTCTCCCTCCCTCCCTTCCTCTCTCCCCCCTCCCTCCCTCCTTTCCTCTCTCCCTCCCTCCCTCATTATTCCTCTATTTGGTACTCCTGGGACTGAATCAGCTCGCTTCCTCCCTCCCTCATTATTCCTTTACTTGGTACTCTTCTCTTCAGATGAGGTAGGTGCTCACATATCATACTTCCTCACTTCTTCAGTCATGTGAGGGCCAAGAGCTTCCTCTTGTACTGGGGCTTGATATGGCACAACATCTAGGGTAAGGTGTTCCACTAACCTGCAGCATATGCCATAATTCACTGCTGGGTGAAGTTTTTCCTAGGATAGATATGCTAGGTACCTGTCTGTTTGGGTCTGTGGGTTGTAGGATGGTTATCCTGTGATGTGTGATATATGGTTAATATTCACTTATAAGAGAGTACATACCATGTTTATCTTTGTGAGACTGAGTCAGCTCACTTAGGATGAGCTTTACTAGATCCACCCATTTGGTTTCACAGTGCATGATTTCCTTATTTCTGATAGCTGTGTAGTATTCCATTGTATAAATTTACCACAGTTTTGTTTTGTTTTTAATCCATTCTTCATTTGAAGGACATCAGGGTTGTTTCCAGTTTCTGGCTATTACAAATAAAGCTGCTATGAATATTGTTGGAGCATTATCCTTGTGGTTTCGTTTAGAATCTTCTGGATAGATGCCCAAGATGGTATGGCTGAGTCTTTAGGTAGAACCATTCCCAATTTTCTAAGATATCTACAGATTGATTTCCAAAGTGGTTGTACAAATTTGTACTCCCACCAGCAATGGGGGAGTGTTCCTCTTTCTCCACATCCTCATCAGCATGTTGTATCATTTGAGTTTTTGATCTTAGATATTCTGACAGGTGTGAGATGGTATCTCAGAGTTGTTTTAAGTTGCATTTCCTTAACAGATGTTGAATATTTCTTCAAGTGCCTCTCGGCATTTAGAGATTCGTCTTTTGTGAATTCTCGGTTTAGCTCTATACCTCATTTTAGATGGGGTTATTTGATTTTTTGGTGTTTAATTTTTTCAGTTCTTTATATATTTTGGATGTTAGCATGCTGTCAGATGTTGGGTTGGTGAAGATCTTTTCTCAGTCTGTAGGCTGACATTTTGTTCCAAGGACATTGTGCTTTGCCTTACAGAAGCTTTTCAATTTCATTAGGTCCTATGTATTGATTGTTTGAGCGCCTAAGCTACTGGTATTCTGTTCAGGAAGTTACTACCTGTGCCAATGAGTTCCAGGCTTTTCACCACTTTCTATTTTATTAATTTTTAATGTGTCCAGACTTATGTTGAGGTCTTTGATCCACTTACCATTAAGTTTTGTACAAGGTGGTAAGTATAGGTCTATTTGCATTCTTCTACATGTTGACATCCAGTTAGATGAGCACCATTTAATGAAGAGGTTTTTCTTTTTCCATTGTATGGTTTTGCTTCTTTGTAGAAAATTAAATGACCATAGGTATGTGGGTTAATTTCTGGGTCTTTGATTCGATTCCATTGATCAACTGGTTGTTTCTGTGCAAGTACCATGCTGTTTTTATTACTATTGCCCTATAGTACAGCTTGAAATCTGGGGTGGTGATACCTCCAGATGTTCTGTTAATGTATATGATTGATTTAGCTATTCTGGATTTTTCTTATTCCATATGAAGTTGAGAATTGATTTTTCCAGGTCTGTAAAGAATTGTGTTGTTATTTTGGTAGCAATTGCATTGAATCTGTATAGTGCTTCTGGTAAGAGGGACATTTTTTAATGTTGATCCTATATATCCATGATCAAGGAAGATCTTTCCATCTTTTGATATCTTCTTCAATTTCTTTCTTCAGGGACTTGAAGTCCTTGTCATACAGGTATTTCACTTGCTTGGTTAGAATTACTTACAGATATTTTGTATTATTTGGGGCTATTGTGAAGGGTGTTGATTCCCTTATTTCTCAGCCCATTTATCTTTTGTGTAAAAAAGGGTTACTTATTTTTTGAATTAATTTTGTGTCCAGCCACTTTGCTGAAGGAGTTTATAAGCTATAGGAGTTCTCTGGCAGAATTTTTGGGGTCACTCATATAATATCATCTGCAAATAGGGATACTTTGACTTCTTCCTTTCCAATTTGTATACCCTTGATCTCCTTTAGTTATCTTATTGATCTAGCTAAAACTTCAAGTATTATGTTGAAGATTATTGCTCTAGCTAAAACTTCAAGTATTATGTTGAAGATATATTCAGGGAGTGCTCACCCTTGCCTTGTCCCTGATTTTAGAGGAAATGCTTTAATCTCCATTTAGTTTGATGTTGGCTATTAGCTTGTTGTAAAATGCCTTTATTATGTTTAAATATGATCCTTGTATGCATGACCTCTCCAAGACTTTTAACATGAAGGGGTGTTGCATTTTATCAAAAGCTTTTTAGCATCCAATAAGATGATAATGTGGGTTTATTTTCTTTCAGCTTGTTTATGTGGTGGATTACATTATTAGATTTTCTTATGTTGAACCACCCCTGCATCACTGGGATGAAACCTCCTTGATCATGGTGTATGATACTTTTGTGTGATCTTGGATCTGGTTTGCAAGTATTTTATTAAGTAGTTTTTCATCCATGTTCATAGGGGAAATTTATCTGAAATTTTCTTTCTCCATTGGGTCTTTGTGAGGTTTAGGTATCAGGGTGACTGTGTCATAGAATGTGTTTGGCAGTGTTCCTTCTGTTTCTTTGTTGTGGAAGAGTTTGAAGAATATTGGTGTTAGCTCTTCTTTGAATGTCTGGTAGAATTCTGTGCGGAAACCATCTGGCCCTGGGCTTTTTTTTTTTTTGAAGACTTTTAAAGACTTCAATTTCCTAAGTGTTACAGAATTATTTAATTTGTTTACCTGTTCTTGATTTAACCTTGGTAGGTGGAACCTATCAAGAAAATTGTCCATTTCATTTAGGTTTTCCAATGTTGTGGAGTACAAGTTTTTGAAGTAGGACCTAATGATTCTATGGATTTACTCAATGTCTGTTTTTATTTTCCCTTTTCATTTCTGATTTTGTTGATTTGAGTACTTTTCCTCTGCCTTTTAGTTAGTTTGGCTAAGGGCTTGTCTATTTTGTCGACTTTCTCAAAGAACCAACTCTTGGTTTTGTCGATTCTTTGTATTGTTCTTTTTGCTTCTATGTTGTTGATTTCAGCTGTGAGTTTGATAATTTCCTGTCTTCTGCTCCTCTTGTTAGTGTTTGCTTCTTTTTATTCTAGCTGTTTCAGGTGTGCTTTTAGGTCACTAGTATGGGAACTCTCCAGTTTCTTTTTGAAGGCACTTAGTGCTATAAATTTTTCTCTTAGCACTGCTTTCAATGTGTCCCATAAATTTGAGTATGTTGTGCCTTCATTTTAATTGAGTTCTAAGAAGACTTTAATTTCTTTTTTTTTTAATTTCTTCCCTGACCCAGAGATCATTGAGTAGAGAGTTGTTCAGTTTCCATGTGTTTGTAGGCTTTCTGTTGTTTTTGTCATTGTTAAGTCTAGCTTTATTCCATGATGGTCTGAGAAGTTACAAGGGATAATTTCAATTTTCCTGTATCTGTTGAGGGTTGCTTTGTGACCAACTATATGGTCGATTTTGGAGAAGGTTCCATGAGGTCCCGAGGACAAAGTATATTCTTTTGTTTTGGGGTGAAATGTTCTGTAGATATCAGTTAGTTCCATTTGATTCATGACATCTGTGAAGATCATTATTTCTGTGTTTGGTTTCTGCATCATTGATCTGTCCAGTGGTGAGAGTGGTGTGTTGAAGTCTCCCACTATTAATGTGTGAGGTTCAATGTGGAATTTGAGCTTCAGTAATGTTTCTTTAACAAAAGTGGGTGGCCTTACATTTGGGTCATAGATGTTCAGTATTGAGATTTCACCTTGGTGGATTTTTCCTTAGATGTATATGAAGTGTCCTTCCCCATCTCTTTAGATTAATTTTGGTTAAAAGTCTAATTTATTGGATATTAGAATGGCCACTCCAGCTTGCTTCTTGGGCCCATTTTCTTGGTATATCTTTTTCCAGCCCTTACTTGGAGATAATGCCTATCTTTTTTTTTTTTTCTGAGGTGTGTTTCTTGTAAGCAGCACAATGCGGGATTTTGTTTTTGCATGCACTCTGCTAGCCTATGTCTTTTTATTGGGGAATTGAGTCCATTGATGTTGAGAAATATGAATTACCAGTGAAAGTTACTTCTTGCCATCTTGATGTTGGTTGAAATAGTGTGCGAGTGAGCTTCTCTTCTTTTGGTTTTGCTGCAGGCATGTTATTTGCTTCCTGTGCTTTCTTGTGTGTAGTTAACCTCTTTGGGTTGGAGTTTTCCTTCTAACATCTTCTGTATAGTGTGATTGGTGCATATATATTGTTTACATTTAACTTTGTCATGGAATATCTTATTTTCTCCATATATGTTGATTGACACTTTCGTCTGGTCTGGCATTTGTGTTTTTTTAGGTTTTGCAAGATATTTGTCCAGGCCCTTCTGGCTTTTACCATCTCTGATGAAAATGAGGTGTGATTCTCATTGGTTTGCCATTATATGTTACTTGAACATTTTCCCTAGCAGCTATTAATATTCTTTTTTTGTTCTGTACTTTTAGTGTTTTGATTATTATGTGGCAGGAAGATTTTTTTTTCTCGTCTAATCTATTGGGAGCTCTGAAAGCTTCTTGTACAGTTACAGACATCTCTCATTTTATATTTGGGAAATTCTCTTCAATGATTTTGTTGAAGATATTTTCTAGTCCATGGAGCTGGGAATCTTCTCTTTCTTCTATTCCTATTATTCTGAGATTTGGTCTTTTCATTGTGTCCTTGATTCCCTGAAGGTTTTGTGTCAGGGCGTTTTTTAGATTTTACATTTTCTTTGATAAATGTATCAATTTCTTCAATTTTATCCTTTGTGCCTGAAATTCTTTCTTCCATCTCTTGTATTCTATTGGTGATGCTAGTGTCTGTAGTTCCTTTTCTTTTCTTATGGTTTTTCCAGTTCTATGGATATCTTGGCTTGTATTTTCTTTATTGCTTCAACTTCACTTTTCAGGTCTTCCGTTCTTTAAGAACTTTAATCATTTCCATCACTTCCTTTGCACTATTTTGTTGTTGCTCTCTGAGGTATTTGATTTCCTCCCTTGGGCCTTCTATTATTAACATAAGCATAGGATTAAGGTCATTTTCCTTTGTTTCAATCTTGTTAGGATGCCCACAGTTGTTGGTAGCATAATAGATAGGTTCTGGAGGCATCATATTGTTTTTGTTTTTACCATATTCTTGCACTGAACTTTTGTCATCTGATTGACCCTGGTGTTGTCTGTTTGTTTCTGATGTCAATTGACCTTGCTACTCAGGAAAACTCCCTATTCTGGTGGTTGGGTGATTCTGAGATTCTGGTGTCTACTTCCAGATGGTAGGTAAGTTCTTGTAATAAGCTGGCTCTTAGAGAGTGACTACCCCTCTCCTCAAATGGTTGTGACCAAATTGGACCAATCTTCAGAGTATCAGAGTGGTGAGGGGACTATCCTCTGAAGATCTGAGAGCTTGTAGGTCTCCTCAGAAAGGCAGGTAGAGCTCTGGTTGTAACTGTGCTCTCCCTTCCCTGACACAGTCATTCTGATTCAGCAGGTAAGCTGCCTGTACAGGCAAGGAACTCTCCCCAAGAAGGGTGTCTGCCTCCACGTGCCTGTTGCTGACTGTCTCAAAGGCTTGGGTGTTAGGGTGAGTGACTAGCCCCAATGTTTGTGAGGAACACGCAGCCTGTTCTGTTTGCAGTTAGTCTGGGCTTCTAATTGCTTTGCTGTGACTGGGTTTGGCCTCTTACACTCAGCTACAGTGCACACTCTGCTGGCATGTTGGGAACTCCAGAAAGAAAACCTTACTTACCTTTGCTCTTGTGGTCCACTTGTTTTTGTTTGTTTGTTTTTTGTTTTTTGTTTTTTTTTCTATTTGGGTAGACAGGTCTGTGTGCAGACTGGATCTCAGGCAGACAGGTGGGGCTGCTGATCTTTTGCTGCATCTGTGGGCTGGATTCACTCGTGGACTAGATCTGCTCTGGCAGCCGCCCCTCTCCAGAAGTGTGATTGAGCTGGCTGATCTAAGGATGGTGTTTCCGGGAACTGTATGAGCTGTTTCACTTGGTGACCAGTCTCAGTGTTTGTTGAGGAAGTTTAGACACTGTCTGTGTGTCATAGTTGGCTGCAGACCTCACATTCACTCCACAGTGACTAATCTCATTCACCTAGTACTCAGATACAATGCTCTATGGTAGACTCTATCTTGGATCTTCCTGAATCTCCTTCTTTATGTTAGGAAATTTTTCTTCTATGATTTTATTGAAAACATTTCTGGGCCTTTGAGATTGGATTCTTTTCTTTCCTCTATTCACACTATACTTAGGTTTTGTATTTTCATAGTGTCAGATTACCTAGATGTTTCTTGCCTTTAATTATTTTTATTTTTATATTTAAAATTTTATTTGATCGATATATCCATTTCCTCTATCATATCTTCAATGCCTGAGATTCTGTTGTCTATCTCTTTTATTCTGTTTGTGAAAGTTGTGTGTGTAATTCTTGTTCAAATTCCTAAATGTACTTAGTTTGTGGAATTATTTTTTTTTAAATTTATTTTTTATTTCTTCAAGTTACATCTCAATTGAAATCCCCTCCCTACCCCGCCTCCAGTCCCACCCTCCCACCCTCTTCCGCCTCAACCCACCCATCCCCTTCCTTTTTTTTTAAAGTTTAAGATATATCTTTTCCCCCCAACAGCTCCCCCTTTCAGTCCAACAAATGGCTCTTACTCTTATAATAATAAATACAATACAAAACAACAGAGGTAATTAGGCCAAAATTATGAGAGTTATATGGCTTGGCATACAATCCCAATGTCCAGTCTATATGTATTTGGCACCTGACTTCAACATTCTACTGTCGACCTATCTCCATGAGTTTAAAGTTCTATATCCAACTCAACTTTCATCACAATTTAAAAAGCATCTTCTTAGAACACCCTCTTGATTCCCAAACAACTCAAAATTTAACTATGAGACTCTAGCTATCTATTCTTCAACCACCTCAGAGACCTGAGAGGGACAAATATATCTGATTATATAGGAAGTGCAGGGCTGCAGCTTCCCAAACTAAGAAATGATCTGTGGTGAGAGACTGTTAGTCAGGGACACTCCACCACAGAGGAATAAGATGGAAGGGTCAGGGGGTAGAGCATGGGAGGGTGGGGCTGGGAAGCGGGAAAAGAGGACAATATGATAAGGATGTAACCTGAAGCAACAAACAAATAAATTTATTAACTAGAAAAAAAAAAAAAGGCAGGGGGCAGGGCTGAAACACTGTGAATGGAACAGAGGATACAGCCATTCGGCCTGGATTTGCAGACCTCCAGGTGTAGAGAAGACGTGGAGCTAAGGTAAAATACAAGAGAATTGTGGTATTGGCCCATGCCTTTGACTTCAGCGGAGACGGGGGGGTGCACCTTAGAGTTGGTGGTCTTTTGTACTCTGGAGTCATACGGAGCGGGGTGGTGAGGGTGCATACTCTTGGTCCCACCATTCAAGAAGAGTACACCCTTGGCCCCAGCTCCCAGCACACTGAATTATTTTTTTATTATTGACATTTCCATTTTCAGGTCTTTTTAAAAAATATTATCTTCAACTGTTCATTTTCATTTTATAGACTTTCTTTAAGGAATTTATTAAATTTTTGTTTTTATTTTCCTGGATTTTATAAAAAAGAAATTTATTTATTTCCTCTAATTGTTCATTGTGTTTTCTCAATTTCCTTAAGGGATTTATCCATTTTCTCTATCATTTTCATATTGCTTGTTTTAAGGTCTTTTTCTTGTGCTTCAGCTATGTTGGAATTTCAGGACCTGCTGTGTTAGCATAGCTGGGCTCTTGTGTAGACATATTGTCCTGGCTTTTATTGATTGTGTTTTTAAACTGGCATCTAGGCATCTAATTATAGTTTTAGTTACTGATTTCTGTGTTTATCTTTGCTATGTGGGTGTTTTGTCCCTTAAATTTTATTTCCTCTCTGGATTTTTAGAGAATTTGATGGTTATCTGTTGCCCATTATACTGGACTTCTCAGCTGGTGTATTCAAAGGCAATGATTGTTGTGTTTGTATTTCTTTGGAAACAGTTGTGTTGAAGGAATATGTAAGGGTTTTAAGAGTGCTTGATCTACTGCTGAAAATACAGACTCGTAGAAAGGGCATATAAATTAGCCTAATGACTAGGGCCTGTGGGGAACATCTTGGTCTTGGTCAACTGGAGTTACCTCAGGAGGAGGGCATAGGTTGCTAATGAGAAAACATTCTGGTGCATAATTAAAGATAATATTTTAAAAAGAAGGCTTTTTTACTTGTCATTGCTTCACATCACGGCTCATCGCTGTTTCACTTTGAAAGTCTCTAGACAAAAGTTGCTACTGCCAAGATTTGTGGCAGAGGTAAGGTGTAGCTCAGGTGAAAACTCATTGCCCTACAAAGGGCAGCGCTTGGCCCATGGTTTGTGTGGGGCTGGATGGACAAGACTTCGATCTCAAGCAAGGGTGTAACATCAAGTTACCAAGGCTGTGCAAAGGGCACCATGTGCCCTGTAAAATTTCAACAAACTCCTAAGGATGGAAGTGATTACGGCCTCAAGTTAGTGTGTGTCAATGGCCAGCTCCTAGACCTAGATGTGCAGCATTTGCCCCCAGGCAATTCAGCTAACTCAGGCAGACAGAAGAGACTTCAGTCCCAAGCAGGGGGTGTGGCAACTGCCTTCATGATTCTAGAGCCAGGTACCATTGAGCTGGTGCTGATTGTTGTTCCCTTTGTCACTGGCTGATTTGGATAGACTGCTGATGAGTTTTCCCAAGGACTTGTGCCTAAGAAGTACTCATTCTAATATGTCTTGGGTTGGGTGATTGGAAGTATATTGAGTTAATAATAAATACAGGCTGTTGGTGTTGAAGGCTGGGGTAAAGAAGTTAGAAGTGTATAGTTTACAGGATGCACAAGAGATGTGTACAGGTGAAAGGGAAGGTGCAGATGGTTATCTGTTGTGCTAGGGATGAGACTGAGGGATTGAGTCTAGGGGATCAGAGATAGGGGAAAGATCTGAGGGCAGTCTACCTGGTTTTGTGGTTGGCATAGCCTGTGTCTATAAACATACTCTTGAAGATGATGTGTGATCCCAGATCCTTTGAATCTCTCCTTTTATTTTAATGGAGTAAGCAGTTTTCTCTATTACATGCAAATACCATGACTTTTTGCCTCATCATATGCACATTCACCAAACACCATGACTCTTAGCAACTAATATGTGGTTCAAAAACAGGAGTTTGGGATTATGGTTGGGTGGGGAAATAAGGAAGTGGAAAAGTCTTTTGAGAAGTTAGGATATAAAAAGAATCTTAGATGTAGACTATCAACTTAAAGAAAATAAATTCAAATTATAAAAAGAAACATATAAAAGCAAAGAAATTTGTTGATATATTCAGGAAGCCAAGGAAAAGGTTACTTAATTTTCTCTCTCTCTCTCTCTCTCACACACACACACACACACACACACACACACACAACCAAATGGCCCATTTCCACTCTTTAGGTATACATAGTAAGAACACAAATTAACAAGAACTTGACAACTTTTTAACTAGGAATGTTGGGTGTAAAAATAGTACTGGTTTTGAAGCAGAATGTTATTGGCAATTAAAAATTCTCTCATTCTTTTCTGTGACTATGAAGTAACTCTTCCATGTTAACAAATTGGATAGATTCCTAACTTGCCAATGTACATTCCCAACAGATCAAGAACAAGCAATAAATAAACAGTCTTATTGTATGGCTCATTTTTAGTTTGGTTCATGTTTTAAGTTGGACAAGAATCATGTCACAGAAGGCTCAAACAAAAATACAAGTAGATGGGGACATCTTAAATTCTAATGTTGAATGATATTCTTGCTTCTTGATGATTAATGATTTATTTTGACATCCAAAACAACAGTTTGTCTGTGGACAGGGTCCCTAGAATCTGGAAGCTAAGGAGCTGCATTGTTTCATTTTACAGAGCACTTTGTAATGTTCTAGAAAAATATTTTCAAATAAGTATGCTCTTATAGTTATGTAATTAGCTCAAACACTGGCTTTCTCTATTGTAGGTATAGACTGAAGATGTCCCAAGAATAGGCCTTTTGTATAGTTGATAAAGAAAGATTGCATTATTTGAAAAATATAAAAAGCAATGATCATCATAATTTAAAATTGGTCATTAATATACAAACATGAGACTTATTTTACTTTCCCTGATGAATAATATTTCCCCAAGAGTTCTCTGAAGATTGATCCATATAGAGATAAAAGGTAGGTAGATGATAGAGAGACAGACAGACAGACAGGCAGGCTGGTCAACAGGCAAGATAGATGATAAATGGATAGATAGGTGATAGGTATGTAGTTAGATAGATAGATGATAGAGAAAAAAACATATAAATATTAATGTTGATATACAAAGTTGATACATTTGATTTTGATTTTTTGTTTATGAGTAATATGTTATTCTTATGACAATTAGAACTTTTTGAGAGAGAGCTTAACACAACTCTGTTCATTGTTTTTGAGATGAAACTAAGAAATCTTCTCTTTGGGAGAAAATGAGATCCAGTGTATTTTTAAATAGCCTCTGATACAACTTAATGGAAGTTTTTTAAATCTGTAAGGGAGAAGAAAGGAGAGACATTGACCTTTTTCAAAATTTATCCTTATTATTCTCTTTAAGGTAGTTCCTCAAATATTCAATAAAATATGGACTGCTAATAATAAATTAAATTTATATACAAATCTAACAAAACCTAATTCTATTTTTATTATTTTGGTTTGATTGACTTTTTTTAATTAAAAAAGAGTCTCCTTCTGTAGCTCAGGTTGTCTAGAAACATATTATGTAGCCCAGAGGGCCCTTGAACTCACAGATATCCTCCTGTTTCAGATTTACAAACACTGGAGTTGCCATAGAAGGCAACCTGGTCTACCTAGTTTTTAACAAGGGTTCCTTAACTACCAGACAAGGTGACAATTGATATCAAGATTTTTAAAGAAATCCAGTTACTTTGACCCTTAGCATATCTTCTAAATAAAGTCATACATAAATAAAAAAAACCAACATATAAAAAATAAACTAAGCTTAAAAAGGAAAAAAATTAATAGTTCTGCAACTGAACAGATTTTTATGAAGAAGAAAGTTGTATCCTCTTAGGAAAGATAACAGTTCTGTAATTCCTAGGGAAGTCTTCAGCAAGTTTTGGGAGACAAGCTATGGTTTTAACAAAACTATCCTCTTAGCTTATATGAATGAAATCTGTAGAAGAATATACTATAAAGGGAAGTACAGAGAGCAAGTGGATGTGATTACTTCACAGATCTCTGATAATGTGATTTGGTCTATAAATGGAACCTCAAAATCTGCTACAAAGATTCATACTTGTCTCTTCTCAGGAAGGCCTTCTTAGTGGATTTTTCCCCCAATTTTAATATCCCCAGTATATTTTGGAATACTTAAAATTAAGCATAGTGACAATATCACACAGTCATCCCAATTTAATAAAAAACTTGACACTGCCTAGAATCATCTGAGATAAACATCTTAATATAGGAATTCCTGGATAAGACTGGCCTCTGGCCATTTTCTGTGGGGTATCGTTTTGCTTATTAATGGGTAAAGAAAGGCATAGCTCCATGTGGATTGTATGCTTCTCTGGGCAGGTGCTCCCATGAGCCTGTGAGCCAGGAGCAAGCTAGTAAGCAAGTCAATAAGCAGCATCCCCACATGATTTCTGATTCAAACTCCTGCTTAAATTTCTTCTCTGCTCTTCTTCAATGATGGAGTGAAACTTAGAATTATTAGCCAAATCAGTCCTTCCCTAGTCATGAGTGCTTTTGGTCAGAATTTTATCACAGCAACAGAAAGGAAGCAAGAACAAGGAATAGCTTTGTTCTATGTTTTACTTTAAAGCCATGTTAGCATGTACCTGTTGCATAATCTGTTCAAAGTATTTGTATACTTCAAGCTTAAATTTTATTGAATTCCAGTTGCAAACTATAATCTCTTAGACTTTCTTAGATATATATATTAAGCATATAGTAGTACTTGAATAAACTTAAGGGGATGCATTCAAACATATTACTTGTAGAGTTTTAGCATGAAAAGCAGAGCTCTTCTATGATTTATTTGATATATTCATGGCACCAATCTTGACCATGACAAGTAATTTTAACCTAATATAAACTTGTTCGTTACTGCCATTTTTTTCAGTCTTGGTTAAAGTATCAGTATGGGTTCTTCTACCAAACTCTTCTTCAATTGCATACATACATCAAATAGACAAAAATAAAAAAAAACAACAATGTATTTGGGATATTCATGCATAATACATTTACTCATAGGCATTGAAACACAAAAATCAGGTGTGATCAAAT
This sequence comes from Lophiomys imhausi, assembly GCA_907164525.1. NCBI lineage: Eukaryota > Metazoa > Chordata > Mammalia > Rodentia > Muridae > Lophiomys > Lophiomys imhausi. The sequence continues at coordinate 3,832,186 of CAJQZJ010032660.1, read as the reverse complement.
TTAATACTTCTGAGACTAGTAATAAATTGGACCAGGCATCAATGGCTCCATAAAATAATTTAATTGTTATGGACAGTCAGACATTTGTTCTCAGTATTTGTACTAGTTTTGAGTCTAAGCATTGACTATTACCCACTAAAGGATGAAAGTTGAGAAGTTTAAATCTGAAGACATAAACATAAGTATTTAGAAGTAAGTTTGACAACATTACCATTTAAAGAAATGGCCCAAGGTCCTATGATCTCCCTGGGCATGGGGCTTTGACTTGGTTTACAATATCAGACATAAAATCCCTTCTGTGGGGCAACTGTAAGTGTTCACCCATAGTTGGATCATCCACAGAAATCTCTTCCATCTAAGGGTCAGAAACATCATGGAAGAGGATGCAAAAATAATGTAAGAGCCAGAGGACATGGCAGAGAGCTATGGAATGCTATCTTCTGGACATGACATTGTATCAACAATACACAGCAGCTCTAGTTGCCTGCACAAGACCTATATATGCTATCATCAAACTACCCAAAGTTTTATCATGGATAGTAGATGGATTCCTTCAGCATCACCAGTAGTAGAAACTCTACTGAAATTAAATTGTTGTTGAAGGAAGGAGAACACATTTCTTTGGGAATATATCTGTTGGTGAGTTGCCCATGTCTCAGTAGACAGTTTCACACTCATGCCCACATAATCACCACTAATGATTGGACATAATGATTTAATAATAGTAAATAATAATGGTATAAATTCAAGAAAGAGATACATGGGATCCCAAGGTGAATTAGAGGAAGATATTGTAGGGTGTGTGCATGATTTAAATACATTGTCTACATCTATGAAATAATTAAAAAATATAAAATTTTAAAAACTTAATAAGTAGGTTCATTTCTGGGTCTTCAATTCGATTCCATTAATCCATTGGTCTGTTTCTATACCATTATTATGCTGTTTTTATTACTACTGTGCTGTAGTACAGCTTGAAATATGGGATGGCGATACCTCCAGATGTTTGGTCACTTAATTTTTGAAAAAGAAGCCAAAACCTTACAAAGGAAAAAGGACAACATCCTCAATAAATGGTACTGATCCAACTGGATGTTCACATGTAAAAGAATGAAATTAGACACATACTTATCACCTTGTACAAAACTTAAATTCAAGTGGATCAAAGACCTTAACATAAGGCCGGTCACACTAAATCTACTAGAAGAGAAAGTGGGAAAAAACCCTCGAACTCATTGGAACAGGTGAAAACTTCCTGAACAAAACACCAACAGCTCAGGACCTAAGACCAACAATCAATAAATGCTACCTCATGAAACTGAAAAGCTTCTGTAAGACAAAAGATACTGTCATTTGAACAAGACTGCAACCTACAGATTGGGAAAAAGATCTTCACCAACCCCACATCTGACAGAGGGCTAATATCCAAAATCTACAAAGAACTCAAGAAATTAAATGTGAAGAAACCAAATAATCCAATCAAAAATGGGGAACAGAACTAAACAGAGAATTCACAAAGGAGGAATTCCTAATGGCTGAGAGACACTTGATGAAATGCTCAGCATCCTTAATCATCAGAGAAGTGGGAGAGGGTGTAGAGGGTGGCAGGGTGGGACCAGGAGGGAATGGAGGTATAGGGTGGTAATGGAGATGTAATTTGTAATAAATAAATATTAAAGTAATAAACAATAAGTAATAAATATTAAAAACAGATTTAAAAGATCAGTTTTATTTGGGTAAACAAACTGAAAAATTTGGAGCTTAAAACTTTATACAAAATATATATATATTTTATTTATTTATATGATATATATAAAATATATATATCATAATAAATTAATATCCATCAAAAATACTTAATATAATACTTCAGGAAGTTATTGAAGCAGTTAATGCTTCATGTAAGTGCTCATGTAAGTGCTGTAAGAGAAAAGACTATATAATTTAATGGTGAAAGTAAAGAGATAAATGTATCATCTCTAACGTGTTAGAGAGAATAGATGGGATATGGGAGTCAAATGAACTTTGGAAGACTTAGTACACTTAGTTAGAAAGTGAATGTACCATACCATACCAGACATTTGCTTAAATAGTTTATGCACATTCATTCAGATTTATTTATTATTCATTGGAAGAACTAGGTGTATCTATGGTCTTCAGTGACAATAAGTAAAACAACTGAGAAGAGAATGAAAATATTGATTATCAACTGTCTGGGGTAATTCCAAGATCTTTCTGATTTTGTACAATTTCTGTGCAAAAATTAATTATCCTTTAACAATAAATAAAATATTAATATTTTACATGATAATGATGTTTTAGTCATGGTTTAAGAAAGTCAGTAAGATGTTGTGAAACTAATTCAGCATTTCTTTACAAAGCTATAGCTCTCTCTTCATGCTGAAGGACTGCTTCTTTTCTGAATTACTGTCTTCTGTCTCTTTATTGGGTATAGTCAGTACTAGTTGGACCTCTAATGCTATTTTAATGTTGAAGTGTTGGTTTAATTCAAATATATTTTCATTTTAAAGTTATAATGACTAACTACACCTGCTCACCTAAAAATTAGCACCTAGTTAGACAGTTTTCAATAGCCTAATCATCTTTTGATTGTCTCACAGGCAGTTCACCTGCTCTTCATCTAAACTCAAATGTTTCCTATTTACACATTTGAAACAGTGAAAGATGGTAATATTTAGAAAACAAAGAATACTGAAACCTATGTTCAAATACATTATTTATATAATTATCCTCTAATTAAAGTAATTACAGTTTGTGAAAAATTAGATTTTTTAAATTTTCTTCTAGAGATTCCCTTGGAATAAACATTTAAAGCATCCATTCCCCCACAGTTATCAATAATGTTATTTTCACTGTAAACAAATGTTACTTCCATATTTAAGGATTTTAAATATGTTAGTGGATTGGTTTTTTTTTTTTTTAAGAAACAAATATACAGCTGGAAGCCAAAGAGTGAGATAATCCTATAGAAGAGATTACCTAGACTGGATTCTGAAAATCTCTAATCCTCTATAGTTTCAGCCGCACCAGTAAGAAAAAGTCACAGTTCTGTCTTGCTGAGCTGCACACTAATACTGAGGATAGGCGACCATGTTGCATACAAGTAGTACAACTCCAGCATTTCCTAGAAGATTGTGTCAGTGTCAGATTAGGCTAGGAGCTATAAGTGTGCTTGAGGATGTTCAGAAGTAATGCAGTTTTCAAAGTGGTCCTGACAAACACTCACAGGAGGGTTTTAATGAACTTCAGTGAGGAGGCATATCAGTCAGCTTTTTACTATACAGGACCATCCACATTCCTGTGCTTTATATGATTTCAAAGTGGACAGCACAGTTTGTGTTCAGTTTTTTATTCTAAGTATTCTGTTCAATAGCTATTCTTCTTTTCCAAACTTTTAAGCAGATTTTGTTCCCAACCACAGTGAGCTCACTTTGCCTTTTGAGAGCATTAGGTAGAAGAAGTTAGCAGTTAGGTCTCTGAATCACCTTACCTTCAGAGTCTCCTTTGAAGACACACTTGAAATCAAATAGCAAAAGTTGTATTTTTTCCGTGGTTTTGATCAAATTTTATGAGTAAAAGTGGAAGGTACTCAAAATTCCCTTATGTGGTATTCAGAGAAAGTTACCATATCCCATGATACACTTCTGTGAGCTTCTCCAAATGGCTAGATCTGATGTTACAGGGGAAAAGTCAAAGTTGTTTCATTAAATTTAAGCTTTGACTATCACTCTAAAACTAGAGAGTATATAAATAGAGAAGAGAGTCATATGTCTTTAAATGCTTAGCAATCATGACAGTGTATCACAAACACTTCAACATTACATAAACAGTGGAAAGATTGTTCATGTATCTTCTGATACCTCTACCAATAGTCATTGAAGTTACTGAAGTCAAGATGGAAAGATCTCCCATGCTCATGGATAGGTAAGATCACCATAATAAAAATGGCCATCCTACCAAAAGCAATATACAAAATCAATGGAATTCCTATCAAAATACCAACACAATCCATTACAGACCTGGAAAACACAATTTTCAACTTCATATGGAATAACAAAAAAACCCAGAATAGCTAAATCATTCCTATAAAAAAACAAAAACAACAACAACAACAACAAAAACATCTGGAGGTATCACCATCCCAGATTTCGAGCTATACTACAGAAGAATAATAATTTTAAAAACATGGTACTGGTATAGAAACAGACCAGTTGATCAATGGAATTGAATTAAAGATCCAGAAATGAACCCACACATCTATGCCACTTAATTTTTGACAAAGAAGCCAAAACCGTACAATGGAAAAAGGGCAGCATCTTCAACAAATTGTGCTGGTCTACCTGGATGTTACCATGTAAAAGAATGCAAATAGATCCATACTTATCACCTTGCACAAAACTTAAGTCCAAGTGGATCAAAGACCTTAATTAGCATAAAGTCTGACACACTAAATCTGATAGAAGAGAATGTGGGGAAAAACCTCGAACTCATTGGCACAGGTGACAACTTCCTGAACAGAACACCAATAGCTCAGGGTCTAAAACTGACAATCAATAAATGGGACCTCATGAAACTAACAAGCTTCTGTAAGGCAAAGGACACTGTCATTAGAACAAAAAAACAACCTACAGATTGGGAAAAGATCTTTACCAAACCCACATCCAACAGAGAGCTAATATACATAATTTACAAAGAACTCAAGAAATTAAATGCCAAGAAACCAAATGATGCAATCAAAAAATGGCGAACAGAGCTAAACTGAGACTTCACAAAAGAGGAATCTCTAATGACTGAGAGACACATCAGAGAAATGCAACTCAAGACAACTCTGAGATTCAATTCCAATAGCTTGTAAAGAGACACTGAGAATGAAGATTATGTTTCTAGTACCATATTGGTAAAGAGAAACATTCACTAGTTATTGTGGAATGCTGTCCTCTAGTGTGACAAGGCTCTTGCTATCTTGAAATTTCACTAGCTGTGATTACTCCCATAAAACCTACACAGGATTGGACCCATCAATATTACATCCTAGGAAGAAAGACTCAAAAGGCTTGCCCCTTCCCAAGTGACTGGGAGCTCCTGGGTATGGAAAATCCTTTCTGTGGTAATGTAGCTTCCTGTAAGATCCCATTCCTCTGGAAATAACCCCTTAGCTATGGTCCAGTAAGTAATTCCAGTCACACTCATTGCTTCACCAAACTAAATTTCGGTGAAATTTATTTGCTCTCCTTGATTCCATATCTGGAAAGTAGACATGTGTTCATTTTCCCTAGGAAGACTTAATGCAACACTACTTCAAACAACTATTTTCCCAATAGCATAGATAGAATATATTTTTTCCTAATGAAGAGAACACTAAATAGAGCAACAGCAGATTGCTAATTTTATCACTGATACCAACTTTCTGAGAAGATTATATCACTATTAAAAGGGAAAATCCTACCTTTCCTTTTCCTTCAAGTAATAAATGTGAATAGAGTCCCACAGATTAGACTGTTTTCATAAAACAACACCTTAAGACTGGCAACTGGAGGGATACAAGATTACATTTAGAACCCCAAGAAGTTATCAGGAAACCCAAGATTCGACTTCTCATCTTTCACTTGTACCAGTAGAACACTAATACCCACAAATATCTATGGGTGTACCTGTACAAATTAAGACTGTTAATGCTCCTGCATATGTATCTAATAAAATGAAGCAATTCTTTGCATATTGTAATATAAAGCATGTTACTGGTATACCACACGATCCTGCAGGAGAAGCAATTGAGAAGCTAATCATACCTTAAAAGAGATGCTTTTTAAACAAAAGGGGGAATTAAGGAATCCAAAGATAGATTACACAATGCTTTGCTACCATGAATTTCATAAATGTTGGTTAAAAAGGTACTGGGAGACATGGATTATAAAAAAACTGAGGAATTAAATCAACCAATGTACTATAAGAATATTTTAAATTTAGAGTGGAAACCTGCAATGGTTTTAAGATAGGGAGGTGCTTATGCCTATGCGTCTACAGGGAATGAAAAAAAAAAATGTGGTTACCAGCAAAACTTATAAAGATTAGATCTGACCAGGGAGACCCTCTGTTAGCTGAAACATGAATGTCTTCGCACTTGAAACTACAATTTTATTACACCTTCCTTCCAAAAACTCAGATTTATCTCTTGAAAAAGTATGAGGCAGGAAGAGGTTTTTCTACCTTAGGTTATCAGAAATTCCAATTATCTACAATGAAATTCGAACACAATTTTCTTTAACACACACTATCTACTCAAAAAATATATATTCATATTAAACAAAGCCTAACAATCCTACTTGGGGTGTGTGTGGCAGAGGGAGGGGAGTGGTACGCAACCAAATAACTATTTAGATTTAAATGTCTGCTTGTTCTTTTTAGATTTCTTCCCCTAAAAGAAGTCTTTGCTGTTTGGGCTAATAGCATTGCTTCTGATAGGCTGATGTCAATGATGAGATCTGGTTGCTGCCCTTTCTGATGCATTCTCTTGATTGGTTAATAAAATCACTGATAGACAACTAGATGGGCAGAAAGAGTATAGGAAGATGGGACTTCCTGAGATTAGAACAGGAACCCTGTGTTTTACACAGAGGATTAATTCATTTCACCAGGAGACATGGAAGCAGATAGAAGTGTTTGAGGACACTGGAAGTAATCACAGGCACATGGCAATTTGGGATTAGGTGATCTGGGTTAATTTAGAGTAGCTAATTAAGAGTCTGCCTAGCTAAGGGCTAAGCATTGAAACTTTAAAAGCTCTTGGTGTATTTAGTTATTGGAGAAAGGACCGCGGCAGCTTATAGGCCATCAATCCAAAAAATCCAGGGCCTTTGGACTTCTAGACTCCTCCTGAACCCAGGCAAATCTTCCACCAAGCCACTGGTAATTCTACCAGCCTAATATAACAACTTATATTACTTAACACAGTTTAGGTTATAGGTGGTGTAGGCTGCCCTTGTCCGAGGCTCTGTAGGCTGATATCCTGCCAGGCTGTCTGCTGCTCTGCCAAGCCACCAGCTGCTCCGCCAGCCTAATCTTACAGTTTATACTTATTAATAAGTACAATTGATAATTAAATTGCCGTTTCACTGTGCTGCTAAATGTTTCTTTCCACTTATCAGTTACATATTCATCACAGCTCACTCACTTCTGCGTCCATTTGCATGTCTGTATTTTCCAGCTGAAATCTCATATAGCACAGTGTCTAGGGCTTTCCTATATTGTAAGTTGATGGAAATCCTGGGTAGTAGAGCAATTTATCAGGAAGTATCTGTCGGTATCAGCCCCATGGATTTTTTTTTTATTCAGCTCAGAAAAAAAAAAAAACCTAACTAGGGATATATCTAGAATAATGATTGTCATTAAAGCAATAAATCAGTATTTATTCTGGGATGCATTTGGTTAGAAATTCTTCACTTGATTTTATTTCTTGATTTCAGACAGCACAGTATTCTTCTCTCTACCTTCCTCCTTACACCAAATATTTCCAGAGAGAGAATGTTCTTTGTCTAATTACTCCTTCTTTATTAAGGTGACATAATTGTTTCATCTTCTACTTGAAGAGCCACTTAGAAGTGAAGCAACAGTCCACTTAATCAATCTGATAACACTTACTAAACTGTCAATACACTAGGGTCAGCTGTGGGGAAAATAGAGGAAAATTAAATATAAAATCTGAAGTTTCTTTCCACATTATTGTCACTGATTTATGGGCGGGCTTGTATACTAGATACAATAAAACTTCATATGTAATTGGGAATATTTTGATAACATTCCTTTAAAATTATCAACTTTTGGATGTGGGGTTGGTAAAGATTTTTTCCCAATCTATAGTTTGCCATTTTGTTCTAATGACAATGTCCTTTCCTTACAAAAGCTTTCACTTTCATGAAGTCCCATTTATTGATTGTTGGTCCTAGAGCCTGAGCTATTGGTGTTCTGTTCAGGAAATTGTCACCTGTGCCAATGAGTTAAGGGCTTTTCCCCACTTTCTCATCTATTAGATTTAATGAGTCAGACTTTATGTTAAGGTCTTTGATCCACTTGGATTTAAGTTTCATGTAAGCTGATAAACATGGATCTATTTGCATTCTTTTACATACTGACTTCCAGTTAGACCATCACCATTTGTTGAAGATGCTTTCCTTTTTCCATGGTATGATTCTGGCTTCTTTGTCAAATTAAATGAACATAGATGAGTGGGTTTATTTCTGGGTCTTTCATTTGATTCCATTGATCAACTGATCTGTTTCTATACCAGTACTATGCTGTTTTTATTACTATTGCTGTGTAGTATAACTTTAATCTGGGTTGGTGTTACCTCCAGATGTATTTTTATTATAAAAGATTGATTTAGGTATTATGGAGATTTTTTTGTTATTCCATATGAAGGTGAGAATTGTTCTTTCAAGGTCTATAAAACATTCTGTTGGTATTTTGATAGGAACTGAATTGAATCTGTATATTGCTTTTGGTAGGATAGCCATTTTGATTATGTTTATCCTAGCTATCCATAAGTAAGATGCAATAAATAAACATAAAAAAGAATAACTGAAACCATGTAGACAGGATGCCCAGCTTGTTAGGGTGATACTCTGTAGGGATGAGGGTTGATAAGAACTGATGCTCTGTATTGGTACATGAACATTGCTAAGAACCCTTTAGCATTCTCTTCCAGTGCATGGGCAAAGCATGTGTTCACTGTCCTGATCAATGATAAAACCATAACCTGATAGTAAATGATGTCAAAAGGTAGAACCTTCATCTGAGAGGGTGGATGCCTTTGTCAGTATAGTGACATACAGGGAGTCTGTTTCCTAGTCTATGAGTGCACAAGTAGGTACTCATTTGCAACTGAAGAAGATAACTCATGCCAGCAACTGTATCTGCTAAACTCTAGATAGTTTATATGGTTGTAATAAAGTTCTGCATTTAAATTTTACTATTTTATATTTTTTAGAATAAAGTAAACATTGATACTAATACTTATGAATATAATGTAAATGAGTATAAGATACTGAGTTGATATAGTCTGTAATATTTCTTTTAAATGAAGTTGTTTGTGGCTGAGCATTTTGTTGCTTATAATTTTGGAGTATGATAATAAATGCTGTGCTAAATATATCCAAGGCATAAAAAATTATCAGCTTTATAAATGAGCACCTACCATGTGTATCTTTCTGGGTCTGGGTTAGATCATTCAGGATGAGCTTTTTTAGTTACCTCCATTTGGTTGCAAATTGCATGATTTCCTTGTTTTTGATACCTGAGTAGTATTCTATTGTATAAAGGTACCACATTGTTCTTTTTCTTTTTTTAATCCATTCTTCAGTTGATGGAAATCTAATTTTTTTTCCTGTTTTCTTACTGTTACCAATAAAGCTGCTCTGAACATTGTTGAGGATATGTCCACATGGTTTGGTGGAGAATCGTTTGGGTATATGCCTAGGAATGGCATGGCTGGGTCTTGAGATAGAACTATTCCTAGTTTTCTGAGATATTACCAGATTGATTTCTAAAGTGGTTGTACAAGTTTGTACTCCTGCCAGCAGTGGAGGAGGACCATATAGTATAGAATAACCAAAGAGAGATGCAAAGAGAGAGGAATGTGACTTAACTATCCTATGAGAGAACCTACCCAGCAGTAAATTGAAACAGATGCTGAGACACCCAGCCAAACATTAGGATGAGCTCTGGGAGTCACATATAAGAGAGGGATGAGGAATTGAGGAATCCAGAGGGGACAAGATCTCCACAGAAAGGACAACCGAACCAAACAACATGGGCCTCTAGAGACTCATAGAGATTGAAACACCACCACCCCCCAAAAAAAGCAGATATATAGATTGGATCTAGGCCCTCTACACATATATAGATGATAGGCAGCTTGATCTTCCTGCAGATCCATTAGCAAGTGGAGCTAGGTGAGGGTGCTATCTCTGATATAGACTCTTTTGCCTCTTAGTGGAATACTTTGGGCTACCTTATTGGTCCCCAGTGAAAGAGGAAGTTCTTAGCCTTTATGGGACTTGATGAACAGAGGTGGGTTGATATGTGGGTGCTCCTCTCATTCTAGGGGAAGGAGAGGAGGGAGAGGGAGAAGGGGTTGGAAATGGGTGGGAATGGGTGGGGAGGAGGGAGGTGGTTGCAATTGGGATGTAAATTAAATGAATGAATGAATGAATGAATGAATAAATAAATAAATGAATAAATAAATATCAACTTTATATGGTTAAAATTATCATATTGACATATGATAATGAAATTGTTTTGGTATAGATTTGAGGCTGAAATAGCATGAAATATTGTTCATGAACAAAAATAAGTATGAAATAGAAACTAAAGATTTGTATTTAAGTTAGATATCATGTTTTCAAAAATGTCTACTTTATAACTGACAAATATGTTAAAACTTTTGTTTCTACTTACTATACTATTTTATCCATAAAATCTTAAATGCTAAAATTTGGTTCAGATGTGGAACAGAAAGCAAGCCACAGTTAACTTCAGTTATCAATTATATTACCCCTTTACTGATCTCAGCATGTACTTCTAAAGCTGTCTTTTAATGTCTGTGTATGTGTGGTGAGACTGGGATTCTTTCTGTTTCTGTATTGAGATCCTCCTATACCAATTAGAACTTAAGAAAATGCCATAGGGACATGTCCATATGTCATTCTAATCTGAGCAGTACTTCAGTTGCAATTCCTTCTGCTCAGGTGACTCCTGTTTATATAAACTTGACAACTTGTATTTGTCCTTGTATTGGACCCAGGAGGAAATCTGGAGTAGCCATCTTAATATCAAATAAAACAGACTTTCAACTGAAGTTAATCAAAAAAGATAGAGAAGGGCACTACATACTCATTAAAGGAAATAATCCTCAAGATGACATCTCAATATTAAATGTCTATTCCCTAAATACAAGGGCACCTACATTTGTAAAAGAAACTCTTCTAAAGCTTAAACCACACATCAATCCCCACATATTAGTAGTGGAAGACTTCAACACCCCACTCACAACAATGAAGAGGTCATTGAGACAGAAACCAAACAGAAAAATAATGAGTCTAACATAGGTCATAAACCAAATGGACCTAACAGATATCTACAGAATGTTTCACCCAAACAGAAAAGAATACATCTTCTTCTCAGCACTTAATGCAACCTTCTCCAAAATCGACCATATAGTCGGACTACCTCAACAGATGCAAGAAAATTAAAATAATCCCTTGTATCTTATCAGACCACCATGGAATAATGCTGGAATTCAACAACAACAGAAATAACAGAAAGCCTACACACTCATGGAAACTGAACAACTCTTTACTGGATGGCTACTGGGTCAGGGAAGAAATAAAGAAGGAAATCAAAGACTTCTTAAAATACAAAGAAAATGAAGGTACAACATACCCAAACATATGGGACACAATGAAAGAAGTGCAGGGCTCAACCAAGATGGCAGCGGCCTGTGCAGACGTATTTTGATTTTGGGGTTAACAGTCATAAGGCGGCGAGTGTTGCAGGATGCTGTACAAATGGCTCAACCCCCCACCCCAATCTCACCCAACTACCCAGGGACCGCTGGGGGTCCCTGGGCAGGAAGTCCCCTCCTACTCTCAGACACGCAAGGAAGCCGCTAAATCCGGGAATCGGGATTCCCCCATCCCCCACCAGGAGAGACACACAGGGTAAGTTCCAATCTAATATCCAGCAGGCAGATTCAGATCCCACGCAGAGATAATCTCCACCCTGCTGGGCACCCCCCAGGTCTCGCACAGATGATCCAGCTATCTGGTGAAAGGTTGCGACCCTTGGAAGTGAGCGCAGCTCAGCTGAAAGTGCCTTCAGGATGCATATTGAAACCCACTGCGGTGACATCACTGGCCAGTTTTCAGGCCACAGGAGTGACAAGGCTATTGGGGGTGAAGACAGATTTACCCACCACTGAAGCCATGCCCGGGCAAACTGCGAGGTATTTGAAACTCTTGTATATCGGAGTTTTTTACTAGTACTGGCCCTTCCAGCGGGGAACCAGAGCTTACTTGTACACAGCTCCACCACCTGGATTAGTTAGGTCTCCACCTAGGAGGCAGGGCTGAATGACTCACCTTATAGGGGTGGAGTAAGGCAACTCGACTCCTACACCAAAGTGCCCCCTTTGGACCCAAGTCCAGAAGACAGCTAAAGAATTCCACATGGCCAGAGGCCCCAGACCAAAAAAAAAAAAAAAAAAAAAAAAAATAGGGCAAAATGAC
>CAJQZJ010032660.1:3796899-3819484 GCA_907164525.1 Lophiomys imhausi | reverse complement strand
AAAAAAAAAAAAAAAAAAAAAAAAAAAAAAATAGGGCAAAATGACTCCAACAAAAGAAAACAACGCTATTCCATCCAGCCCAAACCACCTCACCACAGCTGAAACACATGAAAACGATGACAATTCTACATTATGGAAAGTGATAGAGTCCCTTCAAGAAGAACTTAAATCTATAAAGGAATTCAAGAAGCCACAATTGCACATACGAAACCGATGGAAAACACCATTAGAGAACTTCAGAACAAGGTGAGTCAACTTGAACAAGAAAAAGAGAGGGCAGTGGAAGACTTCCAGGCAAAGACAAGCAAACTGGAGCAGGAAATGTACAAAACAAATAACATCACTCAAGAAATGAAGATGGAAATGAAAACAATAAAGAAAACACAGTCAGAGTTAAAAATGGAAATGGAGAATCAAGGGAAGAGAACAGGAACTATGGATTTGAGTACCAAAAATAGGATTCAAGAGATGGAGGACAGGATCTCAGGCATGGAAGATTCGATGGAAGAAATCAATACAACATCTAAAGAAAATGAGAAAGCTAAATAATCTCTCACCCACAATATCCAAGAAATCAAGGACTCAATGAAAAGATGGAACCTAAGAAATATAGGCATAGAGGAAAGAGAAGACTCCTGACTCCATGGTCCAGGATATATCTTCAACAAAATCAAAGAAGAAAACTTCCCAAACCTAAAGAAAGAGATAACAGTAAAAATCCAAAAGGCTTACAGAACACCAAACAGATTAAGTCAGAAAGGGAACTTCTCTTGCCACATAATAATAGAAACTCCAAATGTAGAGAACAAAGAAAGGCTATTAAAAGCTGTAAGAGAAAAAGGCCATGTCACATCAATGGCAGACCCATCAGAATTACAAGTGACTTCTCCTCAGAAACTTTAAAAGCTAGAAGGGCCTGGACAGATATCTTACAAGCCGTGAGAGAACATAGGTGCCCAGCCAGACTACTATACTCAGCAAAACTCTCTATCAACATAGATGGAGAAAACAAGATGTTCCCTGACAAAATCAAATTCAAATATATCTCCCCACAAACACAGCCCTACAGAAGATCCTAGAAGGAAAATTCCAACCCAGAGAAGATAATTACACCCAAGAAAATAGAGGAAATAGGAACCTCCACAGCAACTAAAAAAAAAAAAAAAAAAGAAAAAAGAAACAAAAGACAACCAGCTATACCAAAATAATGGGAAATAATAACCCCTGGTCACTTATATATATATCAACATCAATGGACTCAACTCGCCAATAAAAAGGCACAGACATACAGACTGGATCTGTAAACAAGACCCATCTTTTTGTGGTATACAAGAAATACATCTCACTACTGAAGATTAAACACTATCTCAGAGTAAAGGGCTGGGAAAAGGTTTTCCAAGCAAATGGACCCAGGAAAAAAGCTGGAGTAGCCACCCTAACATCAAAAAAATATAATTCCAATTGAAGTTAATAAAAAAAGACAGAGAAGGGCATTACATATTGGTTAAAGGAAATATCCATCGAGAGGACATCTCAATATTGAACACCTATGCCCCAAATACAAACGCACCTACATTTATAAAAGAAACGCTTCTAAAACTTAAATCGCACATCGATCCAAACACTTTAATAGTGGGAGACTTCAACACCCCACTCACAACTATGGACAGATCATCAAGACAGAAACCAAACAGAGAAATAATGAATCTAACAGAGATCATGAACCAATGGACCTAACAGATATCTACAGAACGTTTCACCCAAACACAAAAGAATACACTTTCTTCTCAGCACCTCACGGAACCTTCTCCAAAATCGGCCATATACTTGGCCACAAAGATAGCCTCAACAGATACAAGAAAATTGACATAACCCCTTGTATCTCATCAGACCACCATGGAATAAAGCTGGACTTCAATAGCAAAAGAATCAACAGAAAGTCTACACTCACATGGAAATTGAACAACTCTTTACTAGAAGACCACTGGGTCAGGGAAGAAATAAAGAAGGAAATCAAAGACTTCTTAAAATCCAACGAAAATGAAGACACAACATACTCAAAACTATGGGTCACAATAAAAGCTGTGCTATGAGGAAAGTTCATAGCACTAAGTGCCTTCAAAAAGAAAATTGTGACAGCTCATATTAGCGAATTAACAGCTAAACTGGGTGAATTGGAAAAAAAAAGAAGCAAACACTCCCAAGAGGAGCAAGAGGCAGGAGATCATCAAACTTAGGGCTGAAATCAACAACTTAAAAACAAAAAGAACTATACAAAGAATCAATGAAACCAAGAGTTGGTTCTTCAAGAAAATCAACAAAATAGACAGACCCTTAATCAAATTAACTAAAAGACAGAGGGATAAAACACAAATCAACAAAATCAGAAATGAAAAGGAAGAAATAACAACAGACATTGAGGAAATCCCGAGAATATTTGGGTCCTATTTTAAAAAATCTATATTCCACCAAATTTGAAAACTTAAGTTAAATGGGCAATTTTCTTGATAGATTCCATCTACCGAAGCTAAATCAAGATCTCCTTTAGTTGTCTTATTCCATCTCACACCTGTCAGAATGGCTAAGATCAAAAGCTCAAATGGCAGCACATGCTGGCGAGGGTGTGGAGAAAGGGGTATCCTACTCCATTGCTGGTGGAAATGCAGGCTTGTGCAACCACTATGGAGGTCAGTCTGGCGATATCTTAGAAAACTTGGAATAGCTCTGCCTCAGGACCCAGCCATACCACTTCTGGGTATACATCCAAATGACTCTTCACGGAATCATAAGGAAGTTTCCTCATCTATGTTTATAGCAGCCTTATTTGTAATAGCTAGAAACTGGAAACAACCCAGAGACATCCCTCAACCAAAGAATGGGTTAGAAAACTGTGGTACATCTACACAATGGAATACTATTCAGCTATGAGGAACAATGAAATTATGCAATTTGCAGCCAAATGGATGGAACTAGAAAAGCTCATCCTGAGTGAGCTAACCCAGACTCAGAAGGATGCATATGTCATCTATTCACTTATAGTAGGATATTAGCTATATAGTAGAAGGTATCGATGCTACAACTAACACACCAAAGGGAACTTGGACATCGACTTTTTATTTTTTTATGTATTTATTTTTTATATTTTTTCTATTTTTTATTCTTTTTATCTGTGTGCATTCTTATTGTTTTGTTTGTTTGTTTGTTTGTTTGTTTTGTTTTTTAGTTCTCTCTCCTGGGCAATGAGACACTTTTCACGGGTGCTACTGCCTCATAGACCCCCAATGAATGAGGAGGCTCTTTGCCCTCATATGACCTCTCAAACGAGATGAGTGACTGTTATATAAGCACACCCCACCCCAGATAAATGGGATGGAAGTGTTAGGAGGTAAAGAAAAAAAAATGAAATGTGATGTTTCGGCCTTTTACTATTAATGGTGTTAAACTGTTTAGGATAATTAAAAAATGCAAACTAATAGTTATGCAAGCCAGTCATGTGTTAGGTACTATGACAGCCTATTATAGCTACTTTCTAAGCTAATCAGAAATAAAGCTGCTAAGAGACAAGTGACATCTGCTTATCCTGATATAAGAGTTAGATAGGGCCTCTTCAAAAACCTCAAGAGATCTGCAGAATATGGCATTCAAAGATGTTTTCATAACTTTAGATTTTTTTTTATATCGAGACATATCAATTCCTGACAGCACCCCCTATTTTACCCCAAGTAGAAGATGAGCATCAAAGAATCTCCAGTGGGAGATGATTGAATTAGTTGCAAGCCTATCTCTTGGTAGGAAAAGCCCCTTGCTCCAAATGTAGACAGAATGCTGTCCAAAAAGGACAAAACTTGGAAGCAGGTAAGTCGACAGCCTAGCTCTGCCAAGACAGGGTAGGCAAGTCCTTCATAACCCCTGCTCTAAAATCAATGTCTGTCAGAGAAATGGGGCCAAACGACTGAAGATCGATGCTGTAATGTATGGAGAGAAAATGGGAACTGTCCAGGCAGCCACTGGTATGTCATTTCTTAGTTTTGGAAGCTGCAGGCCCTGTACTTCCTATAAAATCAGGTACATTTATCCCTCTCAGGTCTCTGGTGTGGTTGAAGAACAGATAGCTAGAGTCTCATAATTAAAATTTTGAGTTGTTTAGGAGTCAAGAGAGTGTTATAGACCTAAGAAGATGCTTTTAAAATTGTATTGCAAGTTTAGTATGAATGTTGAGTTAGATATAGAACTTTAAACTCATGGAGATGGTTAGATAGTAGAATGTTAATGTCAGGTGCCAAATACATATGGACAGGACATTGGGAATGTATACTAAGCCATATAACCCTCATAACTATGGCCTAATTAACTCTGTTGTTTTTTATTGTATTTATTATTATAAGAGAAAGAGACATTTATTGGATTGAAAGGGGAAACTGTAGGGGGAAATAAGATATACCTTAAACTTAAAAGAAAAAGGGAAGAGGATGGGGCGTTGAGTGTGTGAGGGTGGGACTGGAGGGGGGAATAGGGAGGGGACTGCAATTGAGATGTAACTTGAAGAAATAAAAAATAAAGAAAAAAAAAAGAAGTGCTACGACGAAAGTTCATAGCACTAAATGCATTCAAAAAGAACATTGTGACAGCACATATTAGCGAATTAACAGCAGAACTGGAAGAACTGGAAAAAATAGCAAACACTCCCAAGAGGAGCAGAAGGTAGGAAATCATCAAACTTAGGGCTGAAATCAACAACTTAGAAACAAAAAGAATGATACAAAAAATCAATGAAACCAAGAGTTTGTTCTTTGAGAAAATCAACAAAATAGACAAACCCTTAGCCAAATTAACTAAAAGGCAGAGGGAAAAAACCCAAATCAACAAAATCAAAAATGAAAAGGGAGAAATAAAAACAGACATTGAGGAAATCCAGAGAATCTTTAAAAACTTTAAAATACTTTAAAAACCTGCACTCTACCAAATTTGAAAACCTAAGTGAAATGGACAATTTTCTTGATAGGCTCCACCTACCAAAGTTAAATCAAGATCAGGTTAACAGATTAAACAGCCCTATAATCTGTAAGGATATAGAAAAAGTCATTAAAAGTCTCCCAACCAAAAAAAAAAAAAAAAAAAAGCCCAGGGCCAGATGGTTTCAGCACAGAATTCTACCAGACCTTCAAAGAAGAGCTAATACCAATACTCTTCAAACTCTTCCACAATATAGAAAGAGAAGGAACACTGCCAAACTCATTCTATGAGGCCACACTCATCCTGATTCCTAAACCACACAAAGACCCAACAAGAAAGAGAACTTCAGAGCAATTTCCCTCATGAACATAGATGAAAAAATACTTAATAAAATACTGACAAACTGAATCCAAGAACATATCAAAAGTATAGTACACCATGACCAAATATACTTCATCCCAGGAATGCAGGGATTGTTCTACATACAAAATTCCATCAATATAATTCACCACGTAAACAAGCTGAAAAAAAAAAAAAAACACATGATCATTTCATTAGATGCTGAAAAACAATTTGACAAAATCCAACACCCTTTCATGCTAAAAATCCTGGAGAGAACAGCATACAAGGACCATAGCTAGAAATAATAAAGGCAATATACAAGTCAGTAACCAGCATCAAATTAAATGGAGAGAAACTTAGAGCATTTCCTCTAAACTCAGGGACAAGGCAAGGATGCCCACTTTCACCATATTTCTTCAATATAGTACTTGAAATTCTTACTAGAACAATAAGACACCTAAAGGAGATCAAGGGGACACAAATTGGAAATGAAGAAGTCAAATTATCCCTATTTTCACATGATATGACAGTATCCATAAGCAACCCCAAAAATTTCAACAAAGAACTCTTACAGCTGATAAAAACCTTCAGCAAGGTGGCAGGATACAAAATTAATTCAAATACCATTTCTTTAATCAGAAATGACCTGGATCTTTTCTCCTACCTATATGAAGATGTTACTTACATAAAGCCTGGAATTCTAATTTGAACTTTGAACCAGAATTCATGGCATCTTCTGTGTATACTTCTGTGAATAACAATTAGTGTTTTTTGTTGGTTTGACTGATTTGTTAATGCTACTTTATCTTATGTAATACACAAGCTCCATGTTGTAAACAGAACAGGATAGTAGAACAATTTCTTCTTTTCTTTTTGCTTTCTGTACAGTGCTGGGATTTACTTGGGGACTCGTGCATGCCAGGCAAGTGTCCTTCCACTGATCTATATCCACAGATGCCAAAAGTGGTTTTGCCCCCAACAAGAGCAAAAACTAATATAGCTTTCAGTTCAGGGAAAAGCATTACAAATTTGTGTTAATATACAACCACTTCAATATTTCTTCCCCATATTTCAGTAGCTAGCTATCCCTTGCCTGATATTTGCAGACAATTTCAATAGCCTTCCCTGTTTGGTTCATGACTGTTTCCCTTTTTTTCTTAGGGCTATTGTGTGACTAAGCTTGCTTAAACAAAGCAAGTCAAAGTGGCACCTCAGAGTAGCAATTTGTCTTTTGCCATTTATACCTTTACAGATGGAGTCAGAGGAACACTATTGGTTTGAAATATCATCTTAGATTTCAAGTCTTCACTTAAATTCATTGTTCTCCTTTGTGCTAAATCTAGAAACTCTCAAGAAATTTAAACTAAAATAAATGAATAAAATATATAATGCTTATTCTGTTGTTGTAAATATATATACCATTTCATAATAGCTGGAAAGGACCTGGGAGAGTATAATCTTGTAGAGCTGCTGAGGTCAGAGTGGTTAGATCTTGTGTCCCAAAGTTCCTGGTCAAAGTATGGTTAAAGCAAAACTTAGAAGAATGGTTAATGTTCAGAGCATGGGTATCTAACTGCTTCCTAACTGCCAGATTCAAGATATTCTCTACATTTCTTAGCAACACAGTTCACATTTTAAGAAACAAATAACAAGACTCAAAGAATATATAATATAATATGTAAGTTCTTACTTGATAGAAGTAGTTATTATTGGCACATAAGCATCTAGAAAACAATGTATATTTTATAGTTTTCTCAACGTATTTATGCTAGTCAAATATTTAAGATTATAACAAAATAAAAATTATTTAAGCCATGTCCTTAGTTGCCCAAAGTTAAATTGCATGGATATTTAAATGACACATCTGGAGGTCAGACATATTGCCACATACCTGCAATCCCATTACTTGGGAGGTGGAGCCACAAGGATCAGCAGTACTTATTGAAAATGATCCTTGGCTACATGGTCTCTTCATGATCAGTCTGTGTTACATGAGAACCTTCTCAATAAACTGCCAATAAAAAATTGACACATGTGGAAAGACTTTCCACCACTAATGTTCTAACAAAATATATGATTTTTTCTAAAGAAAGTTATGTCAAGTTCTTTCTGTATGTTAGTTAAGCAAAGCAAACAGATTTTGAAGACAAAAGAAGGAAGCTGGAATGATTAGTTTCTAGAGGTGCTAGACACCTTTAATTTATAAAATGATTCTAGTCTCAATAAAATACTGGTGTTAATAGGAGCTTCTTAGATCACAGATGCTGAATTTTAGCTCACTTCTGATCAATCTGATGATCTTTCTTCACTTGTGGTCTTACTTTCCTTTGTTCAGTTCTCCTTGGTCCCTTTATCTAATAATTTTAAGTAAAAAATTCCACAAAAAATTAACTTATGCAGAACTTTAAGTAGCTTTTAATAAATTGCTATAATTATTCTAATTTATTGTAAGTATTGGTTGTTAATCACTTACTGTATCTAATATACACACTTTGTCATAGGTGTATGTTTGTTTGAAAATCATATGTAATAGTCAATACCAACAGTGAGCTCAGGCATCTATAGAATATTTCTTAACATATTTTAGTAAGTGATAGAAAAGTACACAAGGCTGCTATGGCCACTATCCTGGGGAAATAATGATAGCTGGCTGAATCCTTAGGGGGTAGGGCCCAGTAGATACACTGAAGTTGATAGGTATATGCCTTTAACATTATACTGGGGCTCCAAGACTTTCCCTTTTCCAAGTGGGACAGGCTCCTCAGCTTTATGCTCTCACTCTATTGTACTATGCACCCATAGGCCCAGAGCAACATAACCCACTGATCATAGAAAGTGATCGTTGAAATCTTGAGCAAGAAAGCTGTTTCTTAAGTTAATTTACATCATATCCATTCCTAGTAATGGGAGTTTCATTTATACACCTTCAGCAACCCCAAATAGATTTGACTTGCACTGTCTTATCCTTCAAAGTGCTTATATTTCACTTGTTTCCAAGACTTCCTTGAGTAGGTCCACTCCATCTGCCTTTGTAACAAAATATACCTACTTTTCTCTTTTTAAAATTGTTTTTACATCCCAACCGCAGTTTACCTTCTTGCCTCTCCTTCCGATTCCTCCCTTATACCTCCCCTCTGTGTACCCCAATCCATTTCTTTTTGGTTTCTCCTCAGAAAACGACAGGTCTTGCATGGTTACCAACCAGACAAGTGATATCCAGTTGCAATAAGATTAGGCGTCTCCCCTCCTATTAAGGTTGGAAGAGGCAATCCAGAAGGAGGAAAAAAGTCCCCAAAGCCAGTAAAAGCATCAAAGGCCCTTCTGACTGTTAGAAGTCCCACAAGAAGACCGAATTATACAACTATAACATATATACAGAGACCTGAGATCAGCCCCCATAAAAGCTCGCTGGTTGTTGGTTTAGTTTCTGTGAGCCCCTGTGAGTCTAGGTTAGTTGATTCTGTGGATTTTCTTTTGACCTCTCTGTCTCCTATCATATAGCATACTGCATAATCTCTTTTATTAAAATTATTTGTGTACATTCATCCTCACAACTAAATAAAGGACAAAACAGAAGTCATTTAGTGCTTATGTCTTCAAAACCATTCAGTACAATGCTAATATATCTTGATACTTTTATGTATTTTTATTAATTAATTTACTATTTAAGCTTCACCCATGTGCATAGTACATGCTGACCACCCTTACACTCCATCCTCTCCCATTTTTCTATGTTGTGTATTTGCATGCGTGTATGTTTTGAGAGAGAGAGATCTCACTATGTAATCCTTGTTGCTTAGATACCTCAGTTATTCATTTACCTCTTACTTCTAAGTGCTGGGATTAAAGGTGTTAATCAATATATCCAGCCTTTACTATCCCTGGTTCCTTTTCCTTCAAATCTGTTTCTCTGATTCATGTCTGTTGGTTTTGTTCTGTGACCCACTGAGTTTAAATGGCCTGTTTGTACAACTATGGAGTTGAAGCTATCCATTGGTGCTTCATGGATTTGGTAGTGGGCATACTGAAAGCAATGGTTCCCCATTTCTCAGAATCTATCAAAAACCAATAGTTCAGCAGTAGTGGGAAGGGACCTATGAGCCCTTCATCATTTCATACCAAGACATTAAAAACAGATAGACAAAATCCATATATAATTTAACTTCTCATGAAATAGCTTTGGTCTCCTAAATGTTTTTTGCTTAGTATCTTGAGGATTAATAGAACCTAATGAGTATACATGCATCTAGGATGAAGACATGAAAAAACTATGCATAACCCATCTGTGGGAGTGTACAGAGATACAATAGATTTCAGAATCTATTGGATGTACACTTAATTTTTGATGTGTAGAGATTTTTGAATCTCAGGCATTATCATCAGCAACAATTATGTAGCCTAAGAATTAAATAATTAATAATAATATGAATATATTAAATTCATTTAAACATTTCATTGACTTTTAATAAATAAAATGTTATGCACAATTCTATAATGTAAATATTATTATTGCCCACATTTTATAGATGAGGAAACTGTAACCTAAATTGAGGTAAAAGTTATTAATTAAACCATTTTGCAAATGTACACATATATATGTGAATACTATAACTACAAATGCATATGCATAAGTTACATGAACATAAATTCATATAAATGTACATAAATGTGTTCATATGTTCATATGATTAAAGTTCTGTTAATTGTTTGTGGTAATGTGTGAAGTACATAATATGGTTTAATAATAATAATAAAGCACCAAGGAGAGGTGAGGACTGTGAAAATCCTCTTGAAGGACTTCCAAACAAAAGCTAATTAGAAAAAAATAGACTTGAAAAAGACCAATTTAATTGTAATACTGTCAGCACTAATCAATATAGACTAGTCAGGGAGACAGAGAGTGTATTCAATTCATCTAGTAGATGACTGAAGGCATTGTGGAGGCAGCAGATTGTTACTTACCTCTCTAGAGTTCAAGCATCTTAGTTGTAAAATGAATGGGCTCAGCATGACCACTGAGATTTCTTATATCTCTGATGGTGTTACATGTTCCCATTATGATTTCATTTTTCCAAGAGTCAAGAATGACATTCTTTTTGTTATCAGTATGAGTGCATGAGAAAAAGACACTCATGACTTGGTCAGACATACAGAGTCCATAATGGGAGTGAATCCAATTCAACCCATATGACCTCTTTTCTATTCTAGTATTATGGCAGAAATTGAATGATAACTGCAACAGCTTTTTGCCTGAAAGCTTTTCCTGGGCCTAAAAACAATTAGCACTCTGACTATTAAAAGTTGATAATACACTGCTTGGGACATAACAATCTGTCTAACCTGGCTGGTCTGGAGATTTTCTTTCTGTCTAATGCCCTTGAGGTAAAACTCTTGGTATCCTAAGAGCTACAGCCTGAGAACAGGCTGTCATGCTTTGGCAAAATATGCCTCTAGATTGATAAAAGTTGATTTATAGGGTTGATTAGGGAAAAGATTATAAAAGATAACTCTGTTCTCTCATGGCTTATCAATGATGACTAAGCTTATGCCCAAGAGGAAGTTGTGACACATGTCCAGGGACAAAAATGATATAATCTTTGTTTTGGGGCATCATAAATCTATCATTGTCTGCTAAATTTTGTATAAATAAAGCCTGTAGATACACAGGTTGTCAGAGTAGGTCAAGCCAAATGGAGATATGCTACCTCTCTGACCTGTCTCTCATGGAAAGAAACTAAAACATGTTCAATGTCTTATTCTCCCATTGTCGCTCTTGTATCCACCTTCCTTCAAGACCTTCCTGCATCTGGAGCTGATCATATTCCCCTGGTCATAAGTTCATAAAAAGCATGCTTATAAAACTAAAGTAAAATAAGCTTCTGTCCTTGTGAAACACACAGACTCACAATTTGTAACATGGTCACTTTTTTTGGCTCATGGAAAACCAAAACCATCTTCTTTCAGCCACAAGGCTTGCAAGACGTGTCCTGCAACCTGCTGGGTGTATCTGATACTAACTCTTCTGTTCCTCGATGAGTTCTGCTTTTCATCCTGTGTTTTATGATCATCAATCATCATAGCAACTAGAAACTTTCATAAATTAATAGAGAAAGGAGAACGCTGACATTGCTCTCCAACCACATGTAAGACATGATGCCTACAACTAGGAAGAAGGTTTAGTTTTATTAATCATTAAGAGAAAAACTGAATCTTTCCACATCAGTTACTATATTATGCGGATATCTAGCATAAAAAGGTATGCCAAAAGAAACCATGTTGTATCAAAGGATTCTAGGTTAGAGTAGTGATGACAATTTTATCCAACATGACCCCTTTCAATAAAAGGTTTGATAGTTAAAAATAGATTCCATAAATATGCTTTATGAAAACCCTTTGTCCATATAGAAAGGTTGTAAATAATCTGAGGACCCACCTGGGAAAAGCTTGCAGGGGTCATCAGATCTCAGAGTTTATATCTACTTAATCCAGTCCCTAAAAGTAAAAAGGAAGTTATTTAAAAAATCATCAGATTTTCACACCCTCAGAATATTTTCTCCAACTGCTTTTTAAATTATTGCTACAAGTTAATTAGATCATGAAACAAATTGTCAATATAGATGACTATGAGACTACATAAAAGGTTTGGACTTGCTTTTATTATTATTGCAATTTTTAACCTATTAATTTCCTGAACAAAAAGCTTTGTATATCTACTTCCACACTAAAAATAATGTTAG
The DNA here is from genome assembly GCA_907164525.1 of Lophiomys imhausi. Classification (NCBI taxonomy): domain Eukaryota; kingdom Metazoa; phylum Chordata; class Mammalia; order Rodentia; family Muridae; genus Lophiomys; species Lophiomys imhausi. The sequence continues at coordinate 3,807,452 of CAJQZJ010032660.1, read as the reverse complement.
TAGCAATGATATATAAACAAAATCTTGTCCAATGGTTTCTTCCAACTAATCAATGAGCATCTATTGAATATCTATAATACATTCAGAAGTGTGCTAGGAGATAAGAAAAACAGAGAAGAAGTTCTAGTGCTTGCTGCTGCAATCTTGTCTAATTAGAGACAGAGCATCCATACGTGAAATTCCTGCTCAGGAAGACATTATGAAAATGTTAAGCTGTTTGAGTATAAAGGATTCTACAAGGTTGAGAGCTTGAGACCCCTTCAAGTTACCCCTCAATTACATGTCATAGACCTGAGTCCCAGAAATGTTAAATTCTATGTTAATAACTGACAATTATGAAAACCTTAGCCAAGGTACTTTCTGCTGTATCAATATGGATGTTCATCACTGCACAAAACATGACAGAATTAAGGTATTGATATGGGCGAATCAGGCATTCTATAGGGATGAGTAAAGAGAATGAAGATCAAGTGGAAGAGCACTGTATCCAGAGACAGCTTGGATAAAAATGAGTATGGAGATGGACTGTGGTTCACAAGCAGCCAAGGAAAGTGAGTTTCTGTACTGAAGCCTGCATAAAGAGAGGTGAGGTCCCTTATAGAGTAGAATCAGGGAGTGATGTCATCTGTCAACAAAGTATTTTCTTTGAGACTTAATAGTCAGGTCATGAAGTGAATGATAGGTATGTCACTTCTAACATGGTTTTGGCCTGTGGGTGTGCTCTCAAACAAGTGCACTTGCCCTGAGACTGATACAGTGACTTCTTGTTCAGTGTCATGAAAGAGACTTTGCATAGCTTTCTTTTACCTTAGGCTTTGGCTGTATGAATCTTGTGTAGTGGTTCAGTGGTTGAATCCTCATCTTAAATAAATAAACATATGCAGACAGTTATATGATTTTGTAATTTTATTACATGTAATATCCAAACTTGTTATCACACACTTTAGATTAAATGTGTATGCTCACCTTTAAATAGTAAATTATTATTTCAAGTCAAATCTTAAAACAGGATTGCAACATATTTCTTAACATAGCACAACAAATTGGAAAATGTTAATTTTTTTTCATGAAATCTATGTTTTGGCAATGAAGTAACACTAAGCACTTTAAAAACAGATGGAAACAGTGGATCTTTCTTGTGTCTAATTTTATACTAAAACCAAACAAAATATAATCCTTATTAAAGATTCATGGAAAACATATTTTTGAAATAATAGGGAAAAAAGAAAAAATCTGTGAATTTATTTTATAAATTTAGATATTTAAATCCAAAGCTTAAAATATTGTAAATTATTTTAATGGAAGACATTTCATACTGAGCTTATATTTTATAATAGAGATAGTTCTACATCTTACTCTATCCTTGAAAATTAGCAATTGATGAAAAACAACATGAGAGAGAATATTTTGGACATTTAAGAAAGGATTCATGTCTTACCAGTCACTACTTCCACAGAAATTAGAGACTGTGTGAACAATAAGCTTATCTCCTGAATATTACTGCCCACTTTATAGAAGAGGAATATATAAAACTTAGATTTTCCTGCCACATATATCTGCCTATTATCTCAGACATAATTGAATGCAATATAATTATTCATCATCTATAGAGAAAACTGAAACAGAAGGGGCAATAGGGTTTGCCCCCACAACCAACCAAAACTCTCCCAGTACAAATTACTGCCTGATTCTAATTACAGTTTTAAGCCCTAGCTGCTGAGTCTTTTATGGGGGGTGAGGTAATCTAATCAGGCGGATAGGAAGCTCAAGTTAAACACACCACACAGAGAAATTAAAGTATGACTGATGGGCCAAAAAGCTATTAATCAATATGTAGGGATAGCTAATTTAATCCTCTTGCATTTGCATTTTGCCCCTCTAAATCATTGCCCAAAGCTTATTTGAAGTTCTTATTCTTCAGTGGAAGGACAGGTAGGTGTCAGACACACTGTTCCCTTTTGTACAAATTTGCACACTGATAGCGGAATTAGGTCCACCTCATTGTTGTTGCTGTTGTTAGTCAGAAGTTTCTCAGTAATAGTATATTCACTGGGCATTTCACAGGTCAAGACATTCCAGGTTTCATTAATGTGTGCCCACATGATAGTTAATCTGCATCCATAATGCATTCAGTCTATGATACACTGAGTTTATTTCTTGAAGTACCTTTTTAGCTGATACATTTAGAAGCATGCAAATAGCCAATTATCTTTACCTTGAAGGCCATTAAAAGTCTACCTGCATCAAGGACTGAGAACAGTGGCTAAACCACAATTATAAATTGGCAGCTTACCCAGATTGTAAGAGAAAGGGCTTGAATGAGGCACATAAGTAATTAAAAACATTCCCAAAGTCCAAAGTATACGTTCCTTTGAGAAATGTTCTTGGATTTGGATGGTGGAGTGGATGAGGCTTTCAGTTACAAATTCTCTTGTGCATTTCAAAAACCATGATGTGTGGATATCTTGATGGAGATTTAGCAGAAACAAATGAGCTTTTACTTTATGATGAAAGCACTCTCATTCTTCTTAGCATCTCAAATTAATGAGTGTTGGTGGTAGGGGAGATCCATGGACTTTATGACATGTGTAAGAATTGTGGCTTTGAAAGTTTTTTGGTGTGTGGTGAGTTGTTAATGATTTTAAGGATTTAAAGCAAGAAAGAACCTGGGAATGACAGAAAAAGTAGTCAAGTTGAGCAGTGTTTGTTTTTTTTTTTCTTTTTTGGATTTTGTTTGTTGACTAAGATAGAGAACTGTCAGAAGCCAAGACTCTCGCCTCTCACCCTCACACCCTACCTCTCCCCACCTGCACAATGTCCCCTGCAGCTTCATCCTGCCTGGCAACCGCAAAGTTCCGGGTTGGCAGCTGCAGATGGACTCAAGGCAGTGTACTGTGTCTTCTGAGAAAAATAGGTAGACCACAAAATGTTCCAGGGCACAGGCCAAGAAGATTCTGTACTTTCCCACCACCTGGCCCCTCTCACCACCTCCCCTCGTAAAGCATATTATAAAAAGGCGCTTTGCGCTCAAATACACGGCTCTTGACAATCAATTGCTTCCTTGAGTCCTTTCCCTCTCTCGCACATTCTTTTTTCAGGTTGCGGTCCTCCTTGCCCCCATGAATTACTAGGACCCGCGGGTCGGGCCATGTGGCGCCCAACGTGGGGCTTGAGGCACGGACCCCTCTGGACGGACACTCAACGAGACGTGGCCACGACATTAAGATTGAGTGAGACAGCGATCATCACCCGCGACCTGTCGTCCTCAAGTAAGTTTCATTTTCATTCCGTCCCATAAGAATGGGCCATTCTCTGTCAAAGGAGGCTTCCTTCATAAAGGTCCTCAAACATACACTCAGAGAGAGAGGAACAAGTGTTAAGAAAAAGGATCTCATAATTTTTTTTATATTTATTGATAAAAACTGTCCCTGGTTTATAATAGATGGTCCTACCATCCATCCCAAAAAATGGCAAAAGGTAGGTCATGAATTAAATGAAAAAATCAAAAATAAAGACGATGGTCCTCTTCCCGCAACAATTTTCTCTTTCTGGGGTATTATTAGGAACATTATTGAAGATGCAGACAAAGATATAGGGAAACGACAACTTTTGTCTATTGCTGAATACTGTTTGTCATAGTCTTGGCCTAATTCTACCTGCCCATCTCGTCAACCCTCTTGGCCTCCGTCTCAGGCCTCCGTTCCTTTCACTCTTATAGACATCCCTCCTGATCAGGACTCCCCTCCTTCTGATCTGCCTTGCCTCTATCCAGATTTTCCTTCTCTCGAGTCTCCTCCCCTGATTCCTCAGCTTCCTCCTTTTGATTCTCCAGCTGTCTCTGATCCGCGGACTCCCTCCTCCACTAACCTTTGCAACCCTGTCCTTCAAAAATCTGCTTCCCTCTGTCCTCCCTGCCTTCCTATTAAACATCATTCTTCTTCTCCTCTGCCACCCTCTCAGCCGACAGTTCTGGCCGCTCTCCCCGACCCAGAGCCTTTGGACCCTGGTGACGCTGCCACCCTTGAGGATGAAGCCACCCGCTATCACAATCCTGACTGGCCTCCTCTCACGGCGCCTTCTGCCTTTCCGACCTTCCCTATCACCTTGCCTAATTCTCTTTCCGATATGCGAGACTGCCTTGTTTCTCAGGTTCATGAACTGACAGACATCCTTTGCGTCCAAAAACAAGTCTCGCATCTCTCAGTCCTTTGCTCTTCCTCTGCCCCTCCTCCAGATTCCCTCCACCTAGCCTTTCCGGTCACCCGATCACAGGTCCCTCCCTCACAGACACCTGCAGCTTCTGATTCCGAGTCCCGACAGACTCCACCGCTTCCCCCAGCCGCTTGGTCCGGTGCTCGGCGTCCCCCCTCCTCCATGCCTGTCGCACCCCCCTTCCCACCTTGTGCCTGCTTCCTCTTCTCATCCCTCTCACAAACCCTCTCGAACATCCCATCCACGGCCCGAGACTGAGGCCGATTCCTCTCAGGACGAGCCCAATTCAGAAATTGAAAATGAAAGCGATAATGAAGACTCTACAAGTAACCCCACAGTCTTTAAAAAACTCTGTTTTAAACATCTTGAAAAGTTAAATTCAGCCGTTAAAAATTATGGCCCCAATGCTCCCTTCACTCTCTCCCTCCTTGAGAGTCTCGGTGGAGGCAGATATTTAACTCCCAATGAATTGCTCACCGTCGCCCAGTCAGTCCTTTCTTGGCAGGCCGATTGGGCCGACCGCTGTAGGTCTCAGGCCCAAGCCAATCTCTCGAGCACATGCTTGCCCTCCAACAAATGGATGCTTGATAAACTCCCAGGTGGAGGAAAATATGCCTCTAACCAAATACAACAAAAATTTTCTCTGGGTCTCTTGGCTCAGGCCTCTTCGGCAGCCATGAGCGCCTGGAGAGCCATTCCCATGAAAGGCTCTGTTCTTTATCCCTTGACTAAGATCACTCAAGGCAATCAAGAAGAGTTTTCAGATTTTGTTGCTCGCCTCCTAGAGGCAGCTGAGAGGTCCTTGGGACCTGGCCAGGGAGAAAATAAACTTCTCCAACAGCTTGCTTATGAAAATGCTAACTCTGCCTGTAGGGCTGCCCTTCAAGGAAAATATAAAGAAAAAGACTTGGATGAAATGATCCGTATCTGCAGAGATGTAGATCCCTTTGCCCAAAAGGTCTCACAAGCTATCCATCTGGCTATGGGAGCAGCCACTAGTGGTGGGGCCACCGGGTCCACCTGTTTCAAATGTGGTCAACTGGGTCATTTTGTTAAACAGTGCCCTCAGGGTAAACCTACGACTCAACCCCCCCCTCAACTAAGGGGAGAGCATCCACCTCAAACGACCCCTTGCCCTCGCTGCAAGCGAGGCAAACACTGGGCTAATTCTTGCTGCTCCAAAACTGATATTCTGGGAAATCCCCTCCCTCCCCTTCTGGGAAACGGGATGCGGGGCCAGCCCCGGGCCCCTCAGCCAGTCTCCTTCCTGCCGGCCTCAGGGAACAGCCAGACAGGGCCACACCAAACCCTCCATCAACAACTCCCAAACCAACCTCAGCCCTCCATAAGGCTACCCCAGGGAGTACAGGATTGGACCTCTGTGCCTCCTCCAATATAATATTAGAAACTGGAGGAGGAGTTCAGATAATCCCTACTGGTGTCTTTGGGCCCCCCCCACCCCAGATTTACTATCTTATCTTGGGCAGAGCGTCTGCCACACTCCAAGGCATTACCATCTTCCCTTCGATTGTTGATAATGATTACTCTGGGGAAATCAAAGTGTTGGCCACTAGCTCCAGAGGGCCTCTTCACATCTGCCGGGGACAATGCCTTGCACAGGCCCTTCCCCTTCCACTGGACACCTCAACACCCTCCTTGGGCCCATCCCGGGGTGCCTCCACCCCAGGGTCCTCTGATGTCTATTGGGTCCAAAAACTCTCACAAGAATGCCCACAGCTAAAACTTAAACTCAATGGCAAAATCTTTGAGGGCATTCTTGATTCAGGAGCGGACTCCACAGTTATCTCACAGGCCTCCTGGTCCCCCTCTTGGCCCTGTCAGCCTTCTTTAACCCACCTCCAAGGCATTGGCCAGTCCATCAACACCCTTCAAAGCTCCCAATTGCTAACTTGGGAGGATCCTGAGGGTATTACTGGACATGTTAGGCCATTTTTGTACCTGGCCTCCCTATAAACTTATGGGGTCGAGATGTATTGAGTCAAATGGGAGTCCTTATGTTTAGCCCCTCTACAGCTGTTACCCACCAGATGCTGGACCAGGGGTTCATCCCTGGACAAGGCTTGGGCAAAAACAACCAAGGGATCCCCACCCCAATTGCTGTTACACCAAAAACCTCACGCTCAGGACTAGGTTATGATTCAAATTTTTCTTAAGGGCTATTGCTCCTCCTGCATGCCAGGCAGATAAAATCACCTGGAAGTCAGATTCCCCTGTCTGGATCTACCAATTGTCCCTCCCCCAACATAAACTTTCAGCGGCCATGCAGTTAGTGCAGGAACAATTAGATGCTGTCCACATTGAACCCTCCACCTCCCCTTGGAATACACCCATTTTTGTGATACAAAAGAAAGGGGGTAGATGGAGACTGCTCCAGGACCTCAGAGAAATCAACAAGACTATGGTCCCAATGGGAGCACTCCAGCCTGGCCTCCCCTCCCCTGTGGCAATACCTAAGGGTTACAACAAGATGGTTATTGACTTAAAAGATTGTTTTTTTTCTGTATTCCCTTACATCCAGAAGATAGTAAGCGCTTTGCCTTTAGCCTCCCCATTGTTAATTGCATTGGACCATCTCCACGATTTCAGTGGAGGGTCATGCCTCAAGAATTGGCCAATAGTCCCACCCTTTGTCAAAAATTTGTGGCACAGGCCATCGACCCTTTTCGCCTTAACTACCCTGAGCTGTATATCATCCACTATATGGACGACATCCTTTTGGCCGGTCACCTTACTCAGGGTTGGCCAGGAGTTGGTAACTGCCCTTCAAGACCTCAGGCTACAGATTGCTCCCGAGAAGGTCCAGCTACAGCCCCATACTTATTCTTGGGCTTTGAATTTCACCCCTCTAAGGTCCTCTCTCAAAAAATTGAACTCAGAAAAGATTCCTTACAAACACTCAATGATTTTCAACGCCTCTTGGGGGACATAAATTGGTTACGCCCCTATTTGAAATTAACAACTGGAGAGCTCAAGCCTCTATTTGACATTCTTCGAGGAGACTCTGACCCCTCCTCCCCCTGCACCTTAACCCCTGAAGCCACCTCCGCCCTTAAGCTCATGGAAAAAGCCATTCAACAACAGATTGTTACCTATTATTCTCCAACCTCCTCCTTATGGCTATTGGTCCTTCCCACTGTATTTGCCCCCACGGGACTGTTGTGGCAGACTAAACCTTTATATTGGCTTCATTTGCCTGCCACCCCTCCTAAAATACTACCTGTCTACCCCTCCTTAGTGACACAAATCTTAAGGATGGGAAGAGAAAATTCCCTGAGACTCTTTGGTAAAGACCCTGACCTTATCATCGTCCCCTATGATGCCGCCCAAGTCTGATGGTTACTTCAGACTTCAGACGAATGGGCCGTTAGCTGTATTTCATTTCAGGGAAAGATAGACAACCACTATCCCTCTGACAAGCTCATACAGTTTCTTGAACATCAAGCGGTGGTCTTCCCTAAAACGACAAAGAACTCCCCCATTCCTCAAGCGCCACTGATCTTTACAGATGGGTCCTCCTCTGGGGTTGCAGCCTTTAGCATAGGTGGACAGGTCTCTAGATTTCAGACCAAATTTTCCTCAGCACAGTTGGTGGAATTGGTTGCTGTTATTCAAGTCTTTAAGACTCTCCCAGACTGCGCTTTTAATTTTTACTGATAGTGCATATGTGGCTTAATCAGTGCCTCTGTTAGAGACCGTCCACTTTATACGGCCGTCTACCAATGCTTCCCCCCTCTTTGCTGAGCTTCAAGAGATTTTTCTAGCTAGAACCCACCCATTCTTTATGGGTCACATACGTGCCCACTCTGGTCTTCCTGGACCTCTAAGTGAGGAAAATGACCTTGTTGACAGGGCCACCTGAGGGTCTCCATCCAGCCTGGTGACCTTGGCCCTACCCTTTGACCCTATACAACAAGCACAAAAGGCCCACCAATTATATCATCTAAACTCCCAGACCCTCCGACAGATGTTCTCTATTACCCGGGAACAAGCACACCAGATAGTGTATCAGTGTCAAGGATGTCTCACCCTCCTACCCGAGTTACATGTGGGGGTAAACCCTTGAGGCCTCACCCCAGGAGAAATATGGCAAATGGATGTTACTCACTTTGCCCCTTTTGGCAAGCTTAAATATATACATGTTTCTATTGATACCTTTAGTGGCTTTCTCTGCACTTCACTTCAAACTGGTGAAGCTACCAAACATGTTATTAATCATATGATTTCTTGCCTTGCCTTTATGCCCATACCTAAAATGCTCAAGACTGACAATGGCCCTGGGTATACCAGAGCCTCCTTCAAACAGTTTTGTGACTAGCTTAATATTAAACATGTTACTGGTATCCCATATAACCCCCAAGGACAGGGCATTGTAGAAAGGTCACATCAGACCTTAAAAAATATGCTCTTAAAATTACAACATTCAGGGGGCATCTTATATCCCCAAAAGGGAAATCATAAAACCTTACTGAATCATGCACTGTTCGTTCTCAATTTTTTAACCCTTGATGAAAGAGGAAAGTCTGTAGCAGACAGATTCTGGCACCCCACTACAGCAGACTCCTATGCCAAAGCCATGTGGAAAGATCCATTAACACACAAATGGAATGGTCCCGACCCAGTCCTTATCTGGGGGAAAGGAAATGCATGCATATATGATTCCAAGGAACAAAACGCCAGATGGCTGCCAGAAAGACTAGTAAAATTGGCTAACTCCACCCCAGGGACACCCCCTGAGAATGGTCCTTAACTGTGCTTTCTTTCAGAAAAATGCATCCAGTTACCTTGCTCCTCCTGCTCACGCTCCGGATTTACCCGCCTTTGAGTACCGCCCCTTAACGCTCCCCATACGAGATTTATAATTTTACTTGGGTTATAATTAACCAAGCGGGGGACGTTGTTAATTTCAGCTCCTTGCTTGGAGCCCAGCCTTCATGGCCCCCTCTAGAGGTAGACCTTTGTGCCCTCGCCCTAGGAGCCAGAGCCGACTGGGGAACTCCCTCACATTTTTGGCCCCAGGATAAGCCAGTTGATACTACAGACCCCAATTATGATGGCCACCTAGCCGGATGTAATTCTTATATTAAAAGAGCCTCTTTGGCCAACGATGCATCTGGCCTTTATGTATGCCCTAGCCCCACTCACAGAGATCTTTCCCAGAACTACAGGTACGGCTATATTTCTGACTTTTACTGTGCATCCTGGGACTGTGAGACCACGGGAGATGCATATTGGAAGCCCAGCTCCTCCTGGGATTATTTTACCCTATGGAGAAAATTTCTTCCCAAGTATTTACAAAAAAAAATTAAGTATAGCCACGGCCAACCCTATAAAATCCCAATGTCAAAATAATTGGTGTTCCCCCCTCCTCATTTCCTTTACTGAGAAGGGGAAGACAAGGGATTGGACGACCAAAGGATTCACATGGGGCTTGCGTCTGAGAGAGTTCACTAGTTTGTCACTTGGCTGCTCAGACCCAGGGCTCACCTTTACAATAAAGCTTTTTAAGACCATCCCCAATAAAAATATTGCCGCTGTAGGTCCCAATCCTGTTTTACAACAACCTTCAAAGCCTCTCAATCCAGCCTCCATAGCCTCCAAACCTATGGTCGCCGCCCCTGGCGCCTTGCCCTAATCCTCTCCCTTGACACCTTTGACCACCATGTTTCAGCCCACTGTTCCCAAAGGCCCTCTCAGTTCTGATGACCTCATTGTTTCCTTGGTAAATGCTTCTCTTGAAGCTATCCACAACACCAGTGACCCTAATTATCAAGAATGCTGGATTTGTTTTTCACCTACTCCTCCCTTCTACGAGGGAATAGCTATCCTCTCCCCTCCCACCTTTACCAATGATAGTAACAGACTCCTTGGGAGTTCTTCACCTGAAGGAGGTCTTACCCTTAGCTCCATTTCAGGAATAGGTCTCTGCCTCCTAGGGACTTGATTCCGGTGTGCAGCCAGACACTGATCCTTAATGACACCTTTCAATTCACCCTGGCACCCATCAGTACATATTTTGCCTGTGCTTCTGGCTTGACCTCTCATATATACATTCCCACCTTTTTATCTTCCAGAGATTACTGTGTAGTTGTTACCATTCTCCCACATTTTCTCATTCATGACCCAGAATCCTTCCTCACCTTCATAGATCGAGGACCCTCTCTGAGAACAAAGAGAGAACCCATGACTGCCCTCACCTTGTCTGTTGTACTAGGGATTAGTTTTATCAGAGCGGGCACAGGTATAGCTTCCTTGGTGACTTCCAATAATCACTATGCTCTGAAGGGGCTGATAGATTAATATAAGTTAGATTTAGTGAATAT
>CAJQZJ010032660.1:3755435-3796499 GCA_907164525.1 Lophiomys imhausi | reverse complement strand
TTGGCCCTTGGGCTTTTAACCATCTCACAAGTTTTGTTAAGAACCAGGTTGATTCTGCCATCAAGAAGCCGGTCGAAATTCATTACCTTCAACTAAAGACTAAAGAAGATCCTGAAGTGATTCTGCCAGAGACTGACGCAGCTGCCAGCCCCCCTGCCTCCCCCTACAGCCAACCCTTAGACTTCCACACCCTCAAGAAGGGTTCATGGTATGCCTGGCTCTGCCCTCATTTTTCTCGCTAGGGAGCCTGGCCTCTTGATCACCCCAACAAAATATTGGCCTTTTTCCTAAACTAAAACCTGCCTTTGATATGGCCCTCTATATCGGGAAGTCTTCCTTTATGACAATATTACACCCCAAGCTGACAAACGGCTGATAACCTGGGCATTCACAAAGGGATTAGGACAGCTGTGAGTTAGCCTGATGACGGGATTATTGTAGGTCCACTTCCCAGGGGCCCACCCAATGCAGCTGAAAAAGAGTGCGTCGTGCTGGGAGTGGGTGCAGCCTACGTAGCCTAAGACAGGGCCCTCACCCTCTTTTCACCCATCTCGGGGTCCCTTGATGTTGCCTATCATCACCAGCCTAAAGCCTTCGGCCATCGGCATGACTCACCTCACACCAATGTCTTGGGGTTGTGAACTTGTCCAAAACCTCCCATGATTAGACCTCCAAAATTCTAAATTCACGTAGTTGGGATTGATCACAAGATGCCCTCTCCATCTAAACAGAGAAGGGGGAGATGTCAGAAGCCAAGACCCTCTCCTCTCACCTTCACCCCCTACCTCTCCCCACCTGCACAACGTCCCCTGCAGCTTCATCCTGCCTGGCAAGCGCAAAGTTCCAGGTTGGCAGCTGCAGATGGACTCAAGGCAGTGTACTGTGTCTTCTGAGAAAAATAGGTAGATCACAAGATGTTCCAGGGCACAGGCCAAGAAGATTCTGTACTTTCCCACTACCTGGCCCCTCTCACCTCCTCCCCTTGTAAAGCATATTATAAAAAGGCGCTTTGCGCTCAAATACACGGCTCTTGACAAGCAATTGCTTCCTTGAGTCCTTTCCCTCTCCCGCCCGTTCTTTTTTCAGGTTGCGGTCCTCCTCGCCCCCACGAATTACTAGGACCCACGGGTCGGGTCAGAGAACATGTTTCAGTCTAGTGCATTTGGGGGTTTGGTATGAATATTCACCTGTTACCTCCTAACAATGTTTCATTTCAGAAAATCCTAAGATTCTTCATCATCTTGTCTAAAGCATAATGACCTGTTGACTTAAACATTCTAATTCTAGTTCATTCTAATTAATAATAAACAATTTGTATTCAAAGTGCCATGACTGTAAACTATTCCATTTGTGACCTTCCTTATGCATATAAAACTTGCAGTAGCCTGATTTTCTATTAATCTTTTGGTCATCCATACTATTGAACTGAAGCATCAACTTTGTTGATGTGTACCTTTGGCCACCTCTCCACCTGAACATCTTTTTCTTTCTAAATATTCAGACCCTACTTCTGACTGCATGTTCAACCACCAATATTTAATATGTTGACTAGTTTGGCTCCAAACTCAAAATCTGATGTTGACACTCCTTTTGAGTTCAATACCTACAGTCAAGCATAGACCTCTTCTAATATGTTCAACATACAACCTGTTAAAAAAATGTGAAGAATTAATTCTATCTTTTCAATACAATAAGCAGGATTATAGTGCTGCTTATACTTTCATGAGATACTGAGAAAGTACATGGAAGAAAATGTAAGCATGAATAGGAGATAGCAGTAGTTTAAAGGGCCTGTTCTAAGCCCTGCTTCTGATATTTACTGTTACCTGGTTATTTGCATTTCCTAAAACCATTTCATTATTAAATAAGCATTTTCCAAGTTATTGTTTAAAGTTTGCTATATATCATGATATTCTAGTTTTACACCAAAGGCAATATTATCTACTACATATCATTTTAAATATAAGGAAGTTGAAACTTATCAACTAACTGAGACCAGATCCCATATGCAAATATACCCTTTCTATTCACTTCCTGTCACAATGTACTATTTGGTAATTCATCTTCCCATACAGAGTCCAATGATCAAAAAACATTTTCAAATTGAAAGAATAATTACAAATAAATACCTGTATATACCATTTCTCTAATCTTTTATATTCAAGTAAATGCTTCTGGAAGGCAGGTACACAAATGTTTATCCCCAGTGTCTAAAGGTCATGTTCCATCTATTGTTAACAACATAAGATACAAATGTTTACTAAAATTAGATTGAATAGATAATATCTAAATGCACCTGAGAATTGTAGTATATTCTAGTCAGGCAATAAACTGGAACAGTTTCCAATTTCTTTTAACAATCAAATTTGGAAAAGAAAAAATTTCACATAAATAAATGACTTTAGAGATAATTTTTAACCATTATTTTAAAATATTCTGCTAATAATGAATGAAAATTCTGACTCAAACAGAGACAAACTATACATGCTTTTTTTGGGCGGGGGGAGAATGTCTTCAAGTACCTATAGTTCCTGAAACTATATTAGATTCAGTAACAGACCAGTCAAAAGTTCTCAGAGACTACATATTTTTCATTCTCTCTTCTTTGTTTATTGTGTCTATCACCCTAATTGGGTTATCTAGCTGAAAGATTAGCTGACTCCTTTGTGAGATGACAGGGTTGTTACATGACTCCCTAAAAATTGGAGAACTTCTGCATTAAGTTTTATGCCCATTATTGAGCCAATTGCTTCTGCCAGAACATTCTGGTTACTTTAGCTCAGTCCCACAGTCTAACAGAAGCAAAATATAAATATCTTTTTTTAAAATCCGTTCTTCAGTTGAAGAACATCTTGGTTGCTTCCAGTTTTTACCTATTACAAATAAACCTTCTATGAACATAGTTGAGGAGATATCCTTGGGGCTTGGTGAGGAATTTTTTAGGTATATGCCCAGGAATGGTATGGCTTCATCTTGAGGTAGAGCTATTCCATGTTCTTTAAGATATCTCCAGACTGATTTCCATCGTGGTCATACAAGTTTGCAATCCCACGAGCAATGGAATAGTGTTCCCCTTATCCACAACCTCGCCAACATTTGAGTTTTTAACCTTAGCCATTCTGACAGGTGTGAGATGGAATCTCAGAGTCATCTTGAGTTGCATTTCTCTGATGATTAAGGATGTTGAGCATTTCTTCAAGTGTCTCTTGGTCATTAGAGATTCCTCATTTGTGAATTCTTGGTTTAGCTCTGTTCCCGATTTTTTGATTGGGTTATTTTGTTTCTTGGTGTTTAATTTCTTGAGTTCTTTATATATTTTGTATGTTAGCCCTCTGTCAGAGGTGGGGTTGTTGAAGATCTATTCCCAATGTGCAGCTGTCATTTTGTTTTAATGACAGTGTTCTTTTCCTTACAAAAGCTTTTAAATTTCATAAGTTTCCATTTATTGATTGTTAGTCTTAGGGTCTGAGCTATTGGTGTTCTATAAAAGAAGTTGTCACCTGTGCCAATGAGTTCGAGGTTTTTCCTCACTTTCTCTTCTATTAGATTTAGTGTGTCCAGTTTTATGTTAAGGTCTTGATCCACTTGGACTTAAGTTTTGTGCAAGGTGATAAACATGGGTCTATTTGCATTCTTCTGCATTTTGACATCCATGTAGACTAGCACCATTTGTTGAAGATGCTTTCCTTTTCCCATTGTGTGGTTTTGACTTCTTTGAGAAAAATTAATTGACCTTAAGCATGTAAGTTTATTTCTAGGTCTTAAATTTGATTCCTGCGGTACATTTACACAATGAAACACAACTCAGCTATCAGAAAAAGGAAATCATGCAATTTATAACCAAATGGGTGGGACTAAAAGAGCTCATCATGAGTGAGCTAACTCAGACTCAGAAAGATTCTCATGGCATATACTCACTTATAAATGAATTTTAGCCATATAGTACAAGTTAACCATCCTACAATCAATATACCCAAAAGAACAGAAACAAGGACTTTGTTACCTGTTAGTGGGACACTCCAACCTAGTGGAGTTCCCAAATATCCTCCCTGTGCAAAAGAAAGCACTTAGTCCTCATGTGACTGATGAACTAAGGGGAGCTAATACGTGGAGTCACCCCATACAGGAGGAGTAGAATAGGTGGGAGAGGGAGTAGAGGGTGGAAGGGTGGGACTGGGAGGGGGTGGAGGGTGGAGCTGTAATGGAGATGTGACTTGAATAAATAAATATATATTAAAAGGGAAAAAAGAAATACCTTTTTTGAAATTCAATGATCTAATAATTGATGGGATACTTATATAAAGACATAACACGGTTGCTGATATGTAACTATTTAAGAGCCTTCCTTATTACTTCTAAAATTCTGAATCTCTTGCTTGAGGGCTTCATGTGAATCTAATTAACCTGATTTTCCAGGGATGTCTTCTTTCTTCAGTCTGATTTGTGTCAAAAATAAGTCACAGACACTCTCTGATCCTTGAGCTGTATATACTGAAAGCAATCTTACAATACACATAGCAAGAGTAGGTCAGTGTCCTCAAAATGATATAGTTAGGGATTAAATAGCTGTCTTATCAGGGGTATTTCTGCCAGAGATAACTCTCAGGATGTCACCTCTCTTCATTCCACACCAGCTAACAGGTGTTTCTTTGGTGAAAGAAGTTGAAGCTCCTTGTAATGATAAGCTTTGTTCAAAGCCCCCAGAGCTCAGTTTAGTACTGATATATCATATTTCATTGAAATTTCTAGGCCATGGCTGGGACTTACCAAACCAGGCTGCATCACATTTTTAAGTGGTATATAGTTTGGTCCTGTGAAAGATTTAAGGGACGCTTGAATCTATCACTAATCTTTTTTTTTAATAATTTATTTTTTATTTCTTCAAGTTACATATCAATCACAATCCCCTCTCTACTCCCCCTTCTAGTCCCACCCTCCCACCCTCTTCCCCCTACACCCCCCATCCTCTTCCACTTATTTTAAGTTTAAGAAATATCTTTTCCCCCCAACAGCTCCCCCTTTCAGTCCAACAAATGGTTCTTTCTCTTATAACAATAAATACAATACAAAACAACAGAAATAAATAGGCCACAATTATGAGAGGTATTTGGCTTAGCATACATTCCCAATGTCCAGTCCATATGTATTTGGCACCTGACTTTAACATTCTACTATCTAATCATCTCCATGAGTTTAAAGTTCTTTATCTAACTCAGCTTTCATACTAACTTGCATCAAAATTTTAAAAACATCTTCTTAGATCCAGAATACCCTCTTGATTCCTAAACAACTCAAAATTTAACTGTGAGACTCTTGCTATCTATTCTTCAACCACCTCAGAGACCAGAGAGTGATAAATATATCTGATTATATAGGAAGTGCAGGGTCCGCAGCTTCCAAAACTAAGAAATGACATACCAGTGGCTGCCTGGACAGTTCCCATTTTCTCTCCATACATTACAGCATCGATCTTCAGTCATTTGGCCCCGTTTCTCTGACAGATATTGATTGTAGAGCAGGAATTATGAAGGACTTAACTACCCTGTCTTGGCAGAGCTAGGCTGTTGACTTACCTGCTTCTAAGTAATCTGATCGTCATGATCTGTGTGCTGTAGTATACTCTGTTGTCTTTGTGATAGCTTCCAACAAACCTCACATAAGTGCTGCTGCTTACTAGATGGTAAGATATCTGTTGTTTATATGAAAACATGGTAGTGGTTTGTAGTCTGTTACATACAACTTGAACCATTTTATTTATTAACAATGTTGCTTTTTGATATGTAAAATTGTCTAAGTATATAAAGTTTTAAAAATATAAAATATATAATCATTGACATTTTATCCAAAAATTAACTTTCTTCTCTAAACATCTTTTTCTGACACACAACTTAAAACTATGTGAAGAAGAGTTTCCAACCTTTTCTAAAATATTCATGTATTGTCCATAAGATATCTAAATATCTATCACATATATGTCTATTATATATATTATATATGTGCATATATGTGTAGAGAGAAAGAGAGAAAGGGAGAAAGAGAATGAATAGGTAATATTTCCTAAGATATGCATAATTTCAAAGCATTATTATCTATATTTTTTGTTAATCTAACTCTTGCTCATCTATTTTCTATTAAGATTGCATACTTAAAAATCACCAGCTTAGATATATGTTTTAGTGGTTAAAAGCACTTGCTACTTTTGCAGTGGACCTGGCTTCAGTTCTCCTCATCCGGATGGTGTCTCACAAATATTCTGAACTCCAATATCACATGACCAAATGCTCTCTTCTGACATCCAGCTGTATCATGTATTGATAATCCCAATATCCACAAGGTAAAAGTGAAAGTACTATTATAATTTCAAAGCTACTGTGCTACAATGTAGATAAAGCCAGCCAGAGCTATATACTGGATGTTGTTTAAAAACAAAACAACACAACTACAACAACAAAAAAAAAAAAATGTGAGAATACTTTAAGTGTGAATGAATACATAAACTACATATACATAACAATTCATTTGATTATTTACTGTCAAATATATTGTAAGAAATAAAAATGAATCATGTATTATAACATACAAACAATATAAAGAAATGTAAAAAAAAAAACCAACAAAAACTTAAAACAGATGTTCCATTAAATGGTAACAGCTTAACAACTAAGGTCCATACTGCACTATACAGACTGTGTGTTTTTTTCTTTTTGAGTTCCTTATTGAATTCATGCAAACACAACCACACAACTTCAAATATTTCTACATGAGCAGTTTATCTCTTCATTAAATTTGTTTCACAATTAAAAAAAATAATTGTTTGTGGCCTTTGCATGACTTTCATTGTATATACTGTTGTAATAAATATTTGTTAGTCAACAGCTTAATATATCAGTATGGTTTCCAGTCAGCTACAGGCTATTAAGCTTCAGGAGTGAGGAGTGAAGTTACATATATACTTCTTTCATTGTGTTTGGCAACTCTAAACTATGTCTCATGTTGTTAAAAGTTGTAGTGAATTTACCAAGAAATTCCATACATATGGAACATGAAACTGAATATTTCTAGTGATTGTTCATATAATCAATACTTTTTAGAAAATCAAAGGAGATTGTGCTTTATAAGACAAAACTCTTGAAGGTTTGATTCTGTGAAAAGTTGGTCAGACACCAAAAATTTTGTGAAAATTCCTGTCATTTTTTTCATATTTTCTAAAAACCCAATAATAGTTTTCTAAAAGAATCATGATAACTACTAGAAGGATTACAATCAGGACTTACTATCTCATGGTTCTGAAAGCTAGGAAACCAAAATGAGCATATTTGCAGGATTGGTGTCTTCAGAAGCTGTTCTCTCTGACTTGCAATATCTGAAGTAGCCATATAATATTTTCTCTGTGCACATCTCTATCCTTTGGATTTCATTTAGCCATAATTCTAATTGCCTTGTTTCTAAACACAGTCAAAGTGAGTTCAATGGAACATAATTTGATCTATAACATTTTTATTTAGTTTTTCAGATGAAGTTTCCATACCATCATTAGGGTCTGAATGTGAGCAATGATCACCAATTAAAGAACTAAAAATCCAACCAAAATATTTAATTTCATACATAAGAAAGCTATAGTGCAGAGGTGTGAAAGACACCAACTTTGATGATACTTCAGTTTACCATGTCTTGCTAACTCCATGTCCAGTGAGGGCACAAGCTCTTCTACTGCTCATTATTTGCCCATATGGATAAATCCTCAAACATACTACAAATCCCAATACAAAGAAGCACTGGTATCATTTGCATGTACTGAGAGAAATGCTGAAACTGCTAACACTTTATTAATTTTCATTAACTAGTGATAATATATGCTTGCTAAGTAGGCCTTTTCTTAGGATTAAATCATTTTCTTCAGGTGACCTGTTTTTCTTCTATCACAAAAGATTCACAGGGAAAATTGAAGATGCTAAATGAAACCCTATGCTGTTTTATCCCAGTGTCAAGCACTTCCACATTGATTTTAACATAGTATATTAAAGTTCTAGACTCACAGAACCTAAGCTGTGTCTCAGATTATTATTTGACACATGAACTGAAGAGTTTTTAAAAGTGTTTGCTGCATTTGAGAACAGTAGAATGTTAGCAGTAATACAAGGACTTCTTTATGAATCTGTAATTTTAGAACTTTTAGTTTAGCTTTGCCAGGTGGGGTGAACTGACAACTGCCTCTGCTAATTTCATCTCTAACCTGAAGTAACACATGAGGTATTCAGAAGAAGTGATGATCTAGGACTGGTTGTAGTTACACAGGAGGCTAAGCCAGGAGCATCAGAAGTTCATGGTCAACCTGGGAAATGTAATGAGACTTCTCTTATCCGTGTATTACAGGCAGCACTAATTAGACTCAGTGTGTTATTTAAAAAAAGAAGAAGAGGAGAGAGGAGAAGGAAGAGGGAGAGGAGGAAGTAGATATAGAGGAGTATTTGGAGAGAAAGGACTATTGACATGAAACTGGAAAGTTGACATGTTGAAAGGGCCGATGAACCAATTGAAGGGTAGAAATGTAGGGTAGATATAATCATATAATATTGCATACATATGAGGAATTCTCAAAGGGTAATTTTTTGTAAATATTTTTAAAAGTAAGCCAGCTAGAGCTATAGCTTAATTAGTTGTGGAGTGCTTACCTAGAATTCACAAAACATTAGGTTCAATCTGTAGAGCTTCCAAGGGGAAAATTAAAAACAATAACTTGTGCTTTAAGACTAGAGATTAAACCATATTTTGCTTAGTTAGCACTTTATGGTTACCTACCCTCCAGAATTTCCTTGTCTCTGAGCTCAGCAAGGAGTTCGAGATTACCTGTGGATCTTATCACTTGCAATTACTGCAATCCTTCCCATATTAAGGGATTAAATAGATATCTCTTTGTCTTAGAGCCTGTTATCCTTCTCCCAGCCTTGATAAACAACTTTTTATTTCTGCTCAAATAGCTCACCCATAGAGAAGCTATTAGTAAATAGCCAATCAAAATAGTAAGTTAAATAAACACTATACATTCAAAATTGTAAAAAGTAAGAAGATTGAGTAACAAATTTAATAAATAATCCATTCCTGGTTTAAATCCCCCCTTTATTAACTTGTTAATTATTATATTCCAGCAGAGTCTGGCATTTCTCACATGTAATATCATAGTAAGTAGACATCTGTAATCTTATCTCCTAGTCAAAGACTTCCTTCTTTACACTTGTATATACTAAGAAAAACTGATTCAAAGAACTCATTTAACAGTTAATTCTTGTAATTCATTTTGTAAATTCTGAATTTTAAATCAAATTAATCTCCAAGAGATAGTAAGATAACATTCCTCTGTCCATTCTGGACTAGCATAAACTGAGTTTTCGGACTTTGCAGCTCTACAAAAAGGCTTCAGAGACATCAGAAGTACATGTGTGTTGGAAGAGTTATGTCACTCTACCTGTTCCACTGCCTCAGAAAATTTAGCCTTTTTTTTTTTTCTTTAACTTCCAAATTTTTTTCTTTTGAGACTCTTTGGATCCACTGAGGTTTTTATCATTATCGAAGGATAAGGAAGTATCCTTATTTTGCCTTAAAACCTTCCAGACATGCACTCAAGCTTGCATCACACACAGTGCAGCATACCTACCATATGGCAGAAGTGTCTGCAGTGGAGTCTCTGTGAATTCAACAATACCATGGACTTCAGAAAACTCAATATAACCTTCATGAAGTAAAAATAACTTCCCAATTTTTTCTACATTCAAAGAAAACTAAGACAAAGGAAGAAACAAATGGTTTAGCTCACATGTGTTTCTCAAATAATTTATATAGATTTTGTGCCTTCCATACAATTGTTAACAAGTTTAAGAGCACCTTCTTATCAGTTTACTGTATATTTACTGAGTTGTGTCTTTTCATGATATTTTTATTTCCAGACCTTTATTTACCTGACATGGCTACCTATTGAAAAGTCTTTATTATCACCTATCTATCTATCTATCTATCTATCTATCTATCTATCTATCTATCTATCATCTATCTATCTATCATCTATCTATATCCCTACAGATAGGGTTTCACATTATAGTTCATGCTCTTCTAGAACTTACTGTGAAGCACAGGCCTTGACCTCACAGATATCATTCTACCTCAGTTTCCTAAGAATTACACATTATGAAGCCACATCAAAAGCTATTCTTTTTAAAGACAAGCAATGGTTACCATGAAGGTAAACCTGGAATTCAAAAGAAGTAAACCAATTTAATATGCTGAGGATTTCAGATGAAAAGTAGTGAACTATTAATCCTAGGGGAAAATATGTAGCATTATGTCACTTAGGTTTATCCCTCCTTAAAAAGGTCTAGAGGCAAAATCTATATTGATATCATTTACTAATGCTGTGCAATACTATCCCATTTGTAAATTTTCCAAGATTAATTCCTTTAGACTTGGTGGAAATAGTTAGGAAGGCAGATGCTCAGTGTTAAGTGAGATCATTGCTGCTGTACTCATCTAGTTATGAGTATTTTCTATAACTGTTGATGTGCAAAGGAGAAACTTACCATTCTGTAACACTGCACAGTCATCTCGGAGAGTTCTATCTCACATGACAGAACTATTTTCTTGAACATCCTACAAGTTGTTGTCTGTTAATTGCTTTCTTGAATATGAAAAATGCTGACAATTTTATCCATGACTGTTTCATCCAATCTGATCCCTTTCTTCTCAGCACCTAAACCATTTTTCAAAAATTAAGTTCTAAGAAGAAAACAGAAAATGAAGAGTAACAGACTTATGTTGTTATGAGTAGAAATAATTTCATCTTCACTGAAGGCAATGAACATTATTAAAATATTCCTTTTATTTTTGAGAATATACTAAAATTACATCATTCACATCTTCCTTACACTTCCCTCAAAATTTTCCACATACTTCTTCTATTATTATTTCAAAATGTTGGGAATTCTAATACCTCAAAGAGCTGCTTAATCTTACAAGTTGCCATGTTGCACATAAAATGAAAATGAAAATAGACAAAAAGCACATGTACTTTAAAAATTTTTCTATAATGGAAAATTTCATTTATCACACATGATTACAAGCCAATGTAGAAGAATTATTGGCAGAATAATATTATCTGCCACCTGAAAAACTGAGACAAAGAGTTGATCTCTGTGCTTAGAGGGGAGAAGACTGTTTTTTTTTTTGTTGTTGTTGTTGTTTTCTTTTTAACCAAGTATATAGTAGCACTGAAGCATAGCTTTTCATAAAAAAACATATTCTGATGCATCTTTATAAGGTATATAACTTATATGTCTATTAGTTTGCATGCTAAGAGTCATTAGTCACATTATGAATGTGTCATAAAAGGGACCTATAATATTTGATTATGTGAATGCATCCCATAACCATACTAGAAGACCTGATAAGGGAACCAGACACTGGTTTCCAAAGAATCTCCTGTGCAGAATGAGATGGACATGAATGCATCAAATGTCACAAGTGGAACTGTTATAGGTGACATGATTTTCTAAATAGCAAAATCATTAAGCAAAGCTCTAAATAAAACATCAATTATTTTTTATATTTGTAGAACAGTTATATTCTGGAATGTTCAATGTCTATTAAGAGTGGTCTCAAAAGCCTGTGTTCATAAATGAAATTTATTTTGGGTCTAGACTTAGATGAACATCTATATCTATACAAATGTAATATAAATATTATAATTATCTAAATATATCCACTTTGAATATATGGTGAGACTTCTTGAAGTTGTGAGAACTGAAGGCTGTTTATTTATGTCATTATTATCTTACTATCCACTTCCTTCAATGAAATATAGAAGCATGACTTATCCACATCAATAAATATTATCAAGAAATATGTAAAAATTCTTCTTGGTGGGTTGTGTCTTAGTTTGCTTCCTGTTGCTATGATAAAGATGATGACCAAAAAAGGAAAGGGCTTATTTGGCTTACATGCCATAATCACAGTCTACCAAAGCAGGAACTAAAGCAGAGGCCATGAAGGAATGTTAGTTACTGACTTCCTCCATATGGTTTAGTCAGTGTTCTTTCTTATATAACCCAGGAACAACTGTCTAAAACTAGCACAGTAGAATGTAATTCTTATATATCCACCATGCTGCCTTCTACTTGATTTGCTGTGGGCATTTTTTTTTTAATTGAGGTAGACTCTCCCCAGATGATTCACTCTGGCTGTATCAAGTTGACAAAAAGCTATGTTGCACTGTCCTCACTGATAATCACTATAGGAAAGACCAGAGCTAGTTAGAGTGCCACTAGTGTTCCTGCCTCTTAAAATACAGAACCCATCCACACTTCACAGAGGCTCTTCTCCTCCTAAGGTTTTTGTGAGAATTTCATTCTACAGGAGAAGGTAATAAGTGACACTTAGTTTCTATAAAGATATCTGGCCTCAAACTCCTGCATCTCTTACTTAGTTCAGTTTGTAGATCATTTTATACTTTGCCAACCTGAAGGATAAGAATACCATGAACATCAGTTTCTGGAAGAAATTTTCATCCCAACACTTCGGGAAATGCATTTGCATTTGAGACTGGATTGGCTGAAGATTTGCTAAAATATGTTGCAATTAGTACACATTGGAGAAACACTAATTCTACCCCAATTCTTTTTCTGGCTTCTAATTTAATAGCCTTCAATGTAGAACCCACATGCCTGTGTCCTGTGAGTGTGTGTGTATTCATGTCCTTTCCTTTCTATACAAAAAGTAGTTTTTATGAACATTATTTGGAAGATCTACCTTCCTGATATTCCACGAATGGGAGAAAAACATTAAACTTAAATGTCTTTAATGCCAGACAATGATCATTAATTTAATGCTCATTCAAGTATGGTCAATAACTTTTTTTGTGTCTTAAGTGTCTTAAGAAACTATGATGACCATTAGAAAAACTGGGAAAGAGAATACCGCATTAACACACAGATGAGAAATGATGTAAAACTGTATTCACAACCCATTTATGTTATCTCTATAAATTTTACTTATTTTCTATACTAACTAATACAGTGGGTGTCAGTAGAACATTCCTTTGACTACCTTTTCACCTGATACTATAGTTAGAACAAGCTGCCCACTATCCTAACCTGCATCATTTTACAAGCAACTTTTGACTATGTTGAAGATAAAGTACAACAGTGTACCTTTGTGGAAACATGAGCAGCATTGTCTCTTTCATATCATCACACAGCACAAACTAGGTGTCCATTTCTTTATGGGGTTCAGGTTAGGAAGTTACAGCCTTTCCTTAATCTGGATGTACTAGGTCTAAGAAGATTGTTTTTTTTTTTTTTTAATGTTTCTTTGTTACTTCAAGTTACATCTCCATCACAGCCCTCTCCCTCCACCCAGCCCAGTCCTACCCTCCAACCCTCTCCCCCATCCCACCTATACTACTCCTCCAGAGTGGAGTACCTCTACATATCAGTCCCCATCAGTTCAGCAGTCATATGAGGGCTAAGAGCTTTTTCTTGTGTTGGGGGCCTACATGAGAAGACGTTTTGAAGTATAAGGTATAATATACATTCCAAATGTCCAGTCCACACATATTTGGCAACTAATAATAATATTATATTATCTACCTACCTTGATGAGTTTAAAGTTCGATATCTAACTCAGTTTCCATCCTAACTTGCATTTTCAAAATAAAAACATCCCCTTAAACTTAGAAATATCCTTTTAATTCCTAAACAATTTAAAACTTAATTGTGTGACTATAACTATCTAGTCTTCATTCAATCACATCAGAGATTTGAGAAGGATAAACATATCTGAATAAACAGGAAGTGCAGAGCAAACAGCTTCCAAAACTAAGAAATGACAGAAAACTGGGTGCCTGGACAGTCCCTGATTACTGTCTATAACATTTGAGCATCTATCTTCAGTCTTTTTGTCCAGTATCTCTGACAAACATCAATTGTAAACAGGAATTATGAAGAACTTGCCTCTCCTCTCTTGGGAAAGCTAGGCTGTTGACTTACCTGCTTCCTAATTTTTTCCTTTTTGGATAGTGTACTGTCTAGAGCTGAAGCAAGAGCTTTTGTTTGCCCAGTGGCTAGCTTTCCACTGATGCAGCCAACTCCAAATGGAGATTCTTTGATGCTCATCATCTACTTGGAGTTGAATGAGAGATGCTGTCAGGAACTGACATGTCTCAATATTAAAAAATCTTAAGTTAAGAAAACATCTTTAAATGTCATATTCTATATATCTCTTGATGTTTTTGAAGACCACCTATCTATCTTCCTATATTTGAATAAGCAAATATTGCTTGTCTCTTAGCAACTTGATTTCTATTTAACTTAGAAAAGACCTGTGATACAATAAACTAGTACCTAATAAAATGACATGTTTGAATGACTATTAGTTTGCATTTCTTAATTATCCTAAACACTTTGTGATAGTTGCCACCAAAAGGCTTAGAACTTCACATTGCATTTTTAAGAACTGCATAGGTAAAATACAACTTTAAAATCTGTCTCTGACCCTGCACCCTGCCTCTACAGGAGTTATTACAACTTCTTTGGCAAGACTTTAACTGTGTTTGGTTTTGTAAATACAGATTCTATTTCATTTGTATCAACTTCTTTGCTTTTCTTTGCTTCTAAATTGGTAAGTCAATAATCCCTTCTGGGAATTATATAATCTCCATGTACACATATAGAGAAATATACATAATGTACTTATAAGATGTGATTTGAGAATTAATGTTAAAATTAAGATTATGATTGTGAAAAAAGGATTTATATTTGCTTTGGACAGAGCTATCAAAGAGAGTGGTTCTACCTGGTGAAGTGTTGTCCTTGAGACTTCCTATGTTCAGATTTTACTGTATTCCATAAATTCTGACATTGTGGAAGATATGACAGTGTTCCATATTTCTGAGACATGTCATGAAACATGTTTTTGAAATGATGGCTTGGTTTTACTTATTTAAGGTGGATTTTTACCTTGTAAAATTATGACATGAACTTGGCTTAAAATTTTGTAGAGATGCCACTGTTGTGGTTTAAAGTCTGCCTCAAATATATTGCTAGTGACATTTTTGACTTCTTATCTTCTGAAGTCCTAAGTACTCTACTTCCTAAAGGATGCAAATTTGCTTAAACTGGAGCACATCTTATTAAATAAACAAGAATCTTGCTTCATAAGAGCAGAGAGAAACACAATTGTTTTCACCTGTTGGGGAGGACCAGGAACAGGCAGGGTCTGGGAAGCTAGTTAGCAGCCACAAAGTTACAGTGACCTTACAGTGAGTTCTGGTGTTCTACCATATAGTACAGTGACTGTTATTTACAATAATGTGCCATATAATTAAGAATAGCGAGGAAGAGAGGAGGTTAATTTCTTTGTTTTTTTTTTTTTTTTGGTTTTTCGAGACAGGGTTTCTCTGTATAACAGCTCTGGCTGTCCTGGACTCGCTTTTGTAGACCAGGCTGGCCTCGAACTCACAGAGATCTGCCTGCCTCTGCCTCCCAAGTGCTGGGATTAAAGGCGTGCGCCACCACCGCCTGGCTGGTTAATTTCTTTTTTAAAGACACATGATAAATGCATAATGTGATATGTTTGCTAACTATCTTGATTTCATTAATATATGAGGTATAGATTTAGCGAAGCTTTATAGTTTTCCTGAAGTATTTGTACAAATATGATTTTTCAATTAAAAGGACAAATATTAAAAACACAAAGCATGGTTTATATATATATATATATATATATATATATCTTATTTAAAAACTTTCTAAACAATTCACTACTCAAGGGATATAGTGTACAGTAGTGAAACCCTAGAATCATATGTAGACAATCAATGGCTTATAAGCTGGCTATGAACTAGGTTAAAGGAGGCATTTTTTGTGGTTTAGATGAAGCTTAGGTTTTTATTTTTTAAAGAATTTGGAATCAAAAGCACTGGTGACATATCTGGGGCAAATTTCTAGTTCTAAACAATGATTTCATTATCTTTCACCATCTCCCCAGAAACCTTCACAGAACACATATCACATCTTGAGGATAGAGCCATTGAACTCTGATCTCTTAGACTAATGTGGATTGGCATCGTGTGTCAGCACAAATACTATCATTTGGGGAAATCCCAATAAAATGGAATAATTTAACTGCTGCACTATAAAATTTGAAGTTTCGTCTTGCTGTATCTGAGAGTTTCTAGGCTCATTTTAGATCTGTCTCCTACTAATTTTCACCCAGTTGTTCTTACTTTCTGTCAGTCCTTTCTTCCCTCCACCCACTCTCCTTCTTCCAGTCTTTTTAAGTCTTTAAAATGAAATTGGAAAGCAAGGGCAGTCAGCAGAAAATACATGGCTCATTTTCTTCTAAATATACTCAAACTTCTATTTAAAATAATAGTTTCCTTCTGTAATTGTTTTAGAAGCACTAATCTGAATCACAAGCCACAGCTAATAACAAAAGCAACTCAATTTAGTTCTTTCTGGTAACTGCCTAAGGCACTGGCTAATGGGAAGAGAAAGTCACAAAGAATATTCCAAAGGGAGGAGGACAGCTACAATTAAATAGATTTTGTTGAACCAGTATTGTGTTTTAAAGGGCATATTCTACCCTATAAAAGTGAGTCTAAGTTGGCAACAGTTTGTAAGGGAAAGGTCATTTCTGAATCATCTTTACACCCTATACAGAAAGGAGTGCTGATTTTAATTGATCAAAGCTAAGCATAATGCTCAGAATCCAATCACTGCTGACAGAGCATTACATGGGGCTAATCCTTTGGAAAGATTTGCCTGTAATTTCATAGACTATTTCCAGGACACTCTGGAACGGACCTCCTCAAGAAAGAGATTAGCATTTCTGGGGAGAATTGAGGGTTCCTTCCAGCTTGAAGCATTCAAACCCAAACTGAGTGACATGTTTTGAATTTTATAACAAGGAGTTTGTAGCTAATATTAAATCCATATCTGTGAATTTTTTGGTATCCATTTCTTTAAGAAATGGCTCATAAATTTATCTCTTCTTGACTCATAAGTTAATCTATTATCTCAAGGGATGTATTTTGGAACATTATGTTGTGAAACCCAAATAAACTCTGCAGGAATCCTGAGGCATTTGTGGTATTGGAATAAGTCAGCCATTTATACCCTCCTCCCTTTCCACCTACATTTAGGGTTAGTTGGAGTTTAAACACCTTTCCTGGGAAATTATGTGATTATAAGGATTAAACACATCCTTGAAATATGGTGTAGACATTTGGAGGATGTAAGAGTAAACAAAATAATTATATTACCAAAGGTGCAGTTATTTGTAGTTATTGCTATCACGAACAGAATCTAACTTTAAATAGTAAGAAGACTAAGTTCATAATCTTCATCCAATTATTCTGTCTGCATATGAACTCACTAAAAATACCCCACTGGTCTCACTGGTTGGTGTAGTTAATATTTAATGGCTATTTAACAATAAATCTTATGTTAAGTGAAGTGAAACCAATAGAGGAATTTTGGTGTTTGGAGGAGCCTATATTAGAATGATTAGTTACATTATAGAGAATTTTAGACCTCAAAGGTATTTACCTTAGCCTTCTATTAAGGAAATTCTACTGGATTTAAATATTAGTTTATATATCATTAAATTCAATATCGATACTGTTTCTGAGAGAAAGCCTAAGAGTAAACTACAACTAAATGCTGGAGAATTCATTTCTTGTTTCAGAGAACCAAGAATGATGAGGTTACATTAATGATGGGCTTGATGCAAGTCTGATACCCCACAACTATGTTCTTTCCATCTTTCAGAGCAGTCTGCAGTGGTTGGCTGAATAGCCACTGACTGCACTATTCACAAATGGTGACAATCTTCCACTTATCTACCAAAACCACTCCTCCCTTCTTCCATTTTCCCACAAAAAGTGAGTTAAAGTTCAATTTTGGCAGTCCGGATAAAGGCTAAATTTTTTTAGGCTGCCTTTCAAATAGAATTGGGTATGAAGCTAGTTTATCAGCTTCATTTGTTTAGAAGAAAATAGCTTTTTCTAAATTTTTAGTGCTTCCTTTTTTTCTGTAAGCTGAAAAAAAAAGAAAGAAAAGAAAACTGTTAAACACACAGGTCATAGGCAAGAAACAGTGGTTAACCTCTTTTAGTCAATGTGCTCTCAGACATCTGACTATACAACAATGTACATTTTTCTCATTACTTTCAATGGCGTTTTCCACGTTTCAGCCAAGGAAATGTATTTCTGAATTTTTTAAGCATCATTTTAAATTTCTCATCTATTATTGCTTATTTCAAGTACATAAAACACATTTTAATTTTATATATTAAATTTGTGCCTAGCAGCTTGGCTAAATCCCCAAGTGAATTCCAATAGTGTATCTTGAGTCCTCAGCTTCATCTGCCATCAGGTTGTCCTGAACAATCATGTTTCACTTGCTGTTTTCCAGTCTTTGCAAATAACATTTCTTTGTCTTGTCTCATTTCAGTTATTAAATGTCCTGTACAAAATTAGTAAAATTAACTTATAGACGTGTTCTTCAGCTGAAAATATTGTCAGGAATAGGGCCTGGACTTCTCCACTAACAACCTCCCTGTCCTAGCTTTCTTTCCATCTCTATAATAAACACTATGACCATAAACACCTTGGGGGAGAAAAATATTTAGTTTGCAGGTTACAAGAAGCTAAATCAAGATCTCAGGATAGGAACCTGGAGGCAAGAACTAAAGCAGAGCCCATGCAGCACTACTTACAGCCTCACTATCCATGGCTTGGTCTGCTTGTATCTTAGAGTTTTTATTATTACAGTAAAACACTGTGACCAAAACAACTTGAGGAGGAAAGGATTTGTTTCATTTCCAGGTAGCATTTCATCGCTGAATAACCTGGAAGCAGGAACTGATGAAGCGGCCATGAGGAGTGCTGCTTACTGATTTGTCCCTCCTAGCTTGCTCAGCCTGTTTTCTTATGACATCCAGAACCAAAGTCCATGGGCACCACCTAAAGTGAGATGAGCTCTCGCACAGTAATCTCGTCCACAGGCCAGTGTAGTGAGAGCATTTTCTAAATTGAGGTTCCCTCTCTCAAGATGACTCCAGCTTGTGTCAAGTTGATATAAAACTTGGGAGATTTTAGAAAGAAGAGAGAGAAGGGAGAAATTATGAACATGTATTATAATCTAAATGTAGTAAAAAATAATTAAAAATAAATAGGAAATTAGCTTCATTTTGAATAAATATGAATTTTGTGAAAATAATGAAATTTAATAGTTATTTTAATTTTTGAGGTTATAGTATTTATACACCACTTCCTCCTTTGTTTTCATGCCATAAGTCCTCTGACCCAGCACCTCTTCCTTTTTGAAATTCATAGCCTCTTTTTTCATGAATTATTTTATATGTACATATGTACATACATATATAGTCCTTAATATAACTTGCTCAGTCTATATATGTTTACTCGTATGCATATGTTTTTACTTGCATGTATATGTTTCAAGGCTAAAACATATACTGGAAAATAAATTGCTGTGTTCTTCCCTGAAAAAGACTGTTTCTCCCCCACCCCACTCCCGCAACCAGTATTTCCTAATTGTCTATAGTTTTCTGTGTAGGGTTTTTCTCCTTTGTAGTCTTTCCCCATCCACTTTAGCATGTCCCTTGTTTTTGTCCTTATTTAGTTCATCTTTAGGCAATCGTGTTGGTGAGATTTTAATCGATGTAGCTTTTGGCAATATAATAGACAGAGTCTCACAGCAAAGTCTGTTACTTACAATCTTTCTATGGCCTTTTACACAATGGTCATTGAGGCTTAGGTGCAGGAGCTGTTCCTTAAATGTATCTCTTGGGACTGGACTCTACAGTTCTGCAATTTGATTGGTTGCTATTTTCTTTAATGATTTTACTCTGCAAAGAGAAGTTGACTTGAAGAGAGTTGATGACTACATTTATCTCTTGGTGTAAAGACAAATATTTAGAGGATAATTAAGAATTATTCTGGTTTAATAAAGCGGTGATTTATAGGATCTCCTCTAAGACTCATAACTTCATTACCTGTGGGCATTTGTTAGGTTTACAATATTGAACATGATTTCCCCTTTTTTAGCAGGTCTTAAGTCTAACTAGAGAGTTGTTGGTTATACATACAAAAATACAGACAGACAAACAGGTAGGCATATATATATATATATATATATATGTTTGTATGTATGTATGTATGTATGTATGCATACCAGTACAACTGGTTTTCTAATAGAGCCCAGGACCACTGGCTCTAAAGTGGCACTGTCCACTGTAGACTAGGACATCCCACATGAATCATTAACCAAGAAAATTTTCTACAAACATATCTATGGGCACATCTAATGGATTCAATTCCTCAGTTGAGGTTGCCTCTTCCAAGACATGTCAAGCTGGTAGCCAGGAATAACCATCACATACCCAGATAATGTGGATGTTCTCAACCTACAAGCTTTAAGGCTCAAGAGTATAGAGAATAAACAAAGGGAATTATGAAATCCACATGGCAGCTTCACATGTAATATATGGTAAAGGTTTTTGCAGATATCGTGTATCTGATTAAGAAATTACTGCTCTTATTCTAGTTAATTGTTAAATTTATTAATTATTGAATTTATCAACTCTTGTTATATTTAATGAACATGTGGATTTTTTTCTGTACTTTCATTAGCATGGTATATTATAACAGCTGATTTTTGACTCTTAACCCATCTTTCATCCTGAAATCACTTTAACTAGAACATCATCTATTATTTAGTCTACATGTTTTGGGTTCTTGCTATATAGGAATTTTAGGTCAAAAATAAGAAGTGAATTAGGAATGTGATTTTCATTAACTTCATTGGCCTTCCAGGCTGTTGGCATTATGATTATATTGACCTCCTAAATTAATCTAGGAAATTGTCTATGTAGGTCTGGACAAGCTGCTGTTAACGGCCTTATTTATCCCTTAACTATTGAAAGGATTGCCTAATGAAATATTCTAAACCTTGAATTTTCTTCCAATTAAAGTTTTTAAATAGGGATTTAATTAATGAAATTATTTTGAATTTTCCTTTTTCTTGTGATCACATTGGCAAAATTTACCTTCGTAGGAAATTTTATCTTTCATTTAAATCTCCAAATTTTTGACATAAATTTATTCTATATTTTCTTATGACCTGAATACTTGCTGTAATGTCTTTATTTATTTCTAAGGTAAGAATTGTTCCCTTTTTCTCTTAATAACCCTGTTGTGCATGTATCAGTTCTATTATTCATTTAACATATTCACTTTCGGTGGTAGATTTTTCTATTTTTTTTCAATTACTTATGTCCTGACATTCTGTCCTTTCTTTTTTTAAAGTTATCTTTTCTAACATTTGCACATTTTAGATGTTAGAATGTTCATCCTCTCTAATTTCAGATATAAAACCACATATTTTCTTCAAATGATACCAGCTGAAGCTGACAAATCTCAGTTTGTCCATTTTTATTCTTACATCAGAAAGCATTTTCTCTTACCCATTGAGAATTCTTCAATGACCCTCTGGCCAGTTATTGTTCTTAATTTTCCTAATCTATACAATTTGTGTATTTTAGATTTTTGCTATCATTTGGAGATTAATTCTACTGATATCAGAAAATATTCTAAGTATTTCATGTTTCTAAAATTTTGAGATCAATCATTGCCTAAAATGAGATTAGTTTATATAAATACTTTGCATACATATGTATCTATCTATATTATCACAGTTTATATTATTGCCATGATTTATCTATACATCATTTCTTTTTTCTATAATTTCTATGAGGATTTTCTTTCTATTTACAATATTTTCTTATGCCTGAGCCTGAGCCCCTATATTCATGCAGAAGGTCTATCAAAAATTAACTCACACAATATTTGTCTCTTAGAAGATGTCAATATTCTATTCTACCACAAGTGTAGAAAAAAAAACTCATTTTAATGGTATACTTTGGGTTGCCACTCATCTTTAAAAATATTACTTATATCCCATTTTGATAATTTATTCATGTATACAGTGTATTTTAAGCATGTCCATTCCCTCACTTCCCTCTCAAACTTTGCTATCACATTTTCTTCCCAAGTTCATTTCTTCTTTTTATAATCTCTCTCTCTCTCCTTTCCTTTCCTTCCTTCCCTCTTTCCTATATTTTATCCTTCCTTTATTCCTTCTTCCTCTCTTCCTCTCTTCCTTCCTTCCTTCCTTCCTTCCTTCCTTCCTTCCTTCCTTTCTTTTATTATTTGGCTCAATGAGTCCAATATTGCAACCATGTAATATTCATATGAATTCATTCACTGGGGAATGGAAACCCTATAAGTGGACACACTCCTAAAGATAAATGACTCTCCCCCAGCAGTCAATAACGAGAAATAGCTCCTCAGTCAGGGATGGAGCCTCAAGAATCTCACCACACTCCACAGTAGAATCTTTAACTGCCTTGATTTTGAGCAGATCTTGTATAGGTAACCACAGCTGCTGTAAGCTCATGTGTTCATCCATCATACCGTTTCCACAGGCTAGCTCTTCATGTTACTCCTCCCAAAATTTACATTCTTTCTACCCAATCATCCATGATGTTCCTTGAACCTAGCATGAGGCAGTGGAGATACATGTCTCATTTATGGCTGAGCATTCACAGTTGTTTGTTCTCAGCATTTTGAATAGTAATATATCTCTGTATTAACCTTTATTAATACCAATAAGCTTCTCTGAACAATATTGGGAGCAGCACAAATCTATGGATCTGAAGCATTATATTTGGAAGGTAGTTTGGCAATATGACTGTTGAGGAAAGATCTAATATCATTGCTTCTGATAGTCTGAATTCAATGCTGAGCTCTGGTTACCACCCTTTCTGAGGCATTCTCTTGATTGCTTAATAAAAGTTGCTTATGGCCTAATTAGCTGGGCAGAAAGAGTATAGGAAGGCGGGACATCCTGAGATTAGACAGGAACCCTGAGCACACACAGAGAACCTCTCTCTTTCTGCTGGGACACAGGAGACAGACGTCTTGAGAATGCTAGAAGGTGATCATAGGCATATGGCAGTTTGGTATTACGTGATGCGAGTTAACTTAGAGTAGCTAATTAAGAGTCTGCCCAGATAAGGGCTAAGAATTAAAACATTAAAAGGTCTTGGTGTACTTAATTATTGGGGAAAAGACTGCAGTAGCTTATAGGCCCTCAGTCCAAGCAGTCCTGGGCCGTTGGACTTCCAGACTTTTGGACTCCACTTAAGCCCAGGTGAAGCTCCCGCCAAGCTGCTGGTAATTCTACTGGCCTAAAATAACAACTTATATTAATTAACAGAGTTTAGGTTACAGTTTGTGTAGGCCATCCTTGGTCCTGGGGCTCTTTCTCCAGGATAAGTTAGGCAACCAGTTAAGGCATGCGGGCCAGGCCGCCCACTCCTCTGCCAAGCTGCTGGTTACTCCGCCAGCCTAATATTACAGCTTATATTTATTAATAACTACAATAATTAATTAATTTACAGTTTCAGGTGGCACTCAACCTGGTAAGGCATTATGGGTAATTTTATTTTCAAAACTACAGAGAAAACTGCAGATTTTGAAACTAAGATGCCAGTTGTTGATAATATGGCAATGTTTACTGCTGACCTCTATACTGTTTTTCAATCAGACTAGATGTTTTATGCTGTTTACTTTTTTTTCTTTTATTGGTTTGTCATAAGGAAGACATCTGTTACACAATTAAAAAGTATAGAAATGCAGATTGAGGATCTTAAGAAAAGTCTGACAGGGCAGGTGACTGGAACTGAGAAAAAGCCAAGTTCTTTTCTAGCTAGGTCTCCACAGCTGCCACATGTACCAGTAGAAAACCAGGTAGGTAATAGTGCTAATGTGAACCAAGTGTGCCCCCAGAGGAGCTGCGTGGTACTACACAATCACCATCAGCTTTACCAGTTATATTTCAAATTAGGCCTGATAATAATAATGGTCAACTCCATCAGGAATTAACATGGTGTCCAATAGACATTTTGGATTTAAAAAGATTTAAGGAGTCCATGGTCTTTTATGGAATGCTATCATCATTCGTTAACCAAATGTTAAATAACTGGGCTATACAAAATAGAATCATTCCCCAAGATTGGAAGGGACTGATATCAGCTGTGCTAGAAAGTAGCCAGCAATTACAATGGTTATCATGATGAAGACATCAAGCCACAAAATTAGAGCAACAAAATATGGCAAGAGGAATAAATGTCACAACCCACCAAATGCTTGGTGAGGGACCTTATGCTGACATATGGTTACAGACTCAATTTGAAGATGTTGTGATAGAACAATCTCATGTTACAGCTCTGAGAGCCTGGGATATGGTTGCTGAGGCTGGAAAAAGATTTACTTCATTTACAAAGATAATACAAGACCCTCAGAAAGCTTTTCAGACTTTTTTGGGAGATTAACTTCAGCTGTGGAGAGAGATTTAGATAACCCTGATGCCAGACAGGATTTGATAAATGCCTTGGCATATGAAAATGCAAATGCTGAAGGTCAAAGGGCAATTAGACCATTGAAAGTTTGAGGAGATCCAATAGATGAATGGATAAGAGAAACAACTGATATTGGTTTTCAGGAGCATCAGACTAATGTCATAGCACAAGCTCTTGCTAGGGGTCTTAATGAGTGCTCTAAAAATGGTGAATTTGGTCATTTCCAAAGATATCATAAGGCTGAAACCTCCAGAACTTGAAATGATAGGTGCTTGGACTCTGAAGAACATGCTTGTAAAAGGGAATGAATGGCTTTTAATAGCAATAGAGAGTTAAGGTCTCAAGGATTTTTTACTCATTGTGGAAGAGGTAAACACTAGTCCTGGGATGGTAGATCTGAAATGGATGTCAGAGGAAATCCCTTGAAGGGAAATGAGTGAAGTGGCCTACCAGTTCAGGCCCCCCAAAACAATGTGAATCATCGTCCGTCATCCAACCAGAGGGAAATAAACAGGCAGGGAGAAGAAAATTGACTATTGATGATCTTTTGCAGATTACTGAAGGTACTGCAGCTTTAGATTTGACTACATAAGAATCTAAAACATTATCCAAAGCAGATGAATGTTATATGTTAACCACTGGAGTTTATGGTCCCTTACCATCAGGGACAATAGGATTAATATTTGGAAAAAATGGATTAACTTGTCGAGTATTCTTTATTCATCCAGGTATTATAGATGGAGACTTCTAGGAAGAAATTAAAATTATGATATCCATATGGAAAGAGATAACAATTAATGCAGGGGACAAAATTGCCCAACTGCTGCTGTTTCCTTACACCAAGGGCAAGGTTGTTCCAATAGACAGAACAGGAGCAGATGAAAATACTGAAAAACGTGTGCATTGGTCAACAATGTTCAGTGATAAGAGACCAAAATTAAAAATATGAAGGAGTGGTATTGAAATAGGACTGCTTGATACAGGAGCAGATGTCACTGTCCTCTCACAGGAGTCTTGGAATCCAATCTGGCCTCTTCAAAAGGTTCCTACACATTTTATAGGAATTGATAAATTATCACATGTAAAGCAAAGTATACGATGGTTTAACTGTGTGGGATCAGAAGGGCAAAGAGGGAAGTTGAGATCTTATGTGGCTGATGTACCCATAAATTTAACAGGAAGGCATCTTTTGCAACAATGGTGTACTCAAATTAATATTTCTGCAATGCCAGAAATAACAAATGATGAAATGATGGATACTTTTGAGGAAGATATTGATATTAGTACTCAACAACGATTGCAAGCTATGTCCAAACACAGGACACCCCAGGTATTGAGTTTCCAAATTTAGACTAGGGGCCACTGCTGAAATTCCAACACCCCTACCCTTGAAATGGCTATCAAATAAACCCATGTGGCAAGAACAGTGTCCGACAACAAAAGAAAAATTGGAGGCTCTTGAGAAACTGGTAAAAGAACAGCTGGAGGCTTGTGATATAGAAGAGTCTACCAGCCCATGGAATTCTCCTGTGTTTGTGGTAAAAAAGAAATCGGGTAAATAGAGAATGGTAACAGATTTAAGAACTGTGAATAGAGTAATTCATCCTATGGGTCCTTTGCAGCCTGGTGTACCTTTACCTTCTCTATTACCAAAGTCATGGCCTTTAATAGTAATTGATTTAATACACTGCTTTTTCTCAATTCTATTGCATAAGAATGAAAGGGAAAGGTTTGCTTTCTCTGTACCTACTCTTAATAACAGTAGACCAATCAAGGGGTATCACTGTAATGTGCTTCTACAGGGAATGTTGAATAGTCCAATTGTGTGTGAATATTTTGTACAAAACCATTGAAAATAATATGTAAGCAATTTCCTTGATCTATTATCTATCATTATATGGATGATATTTTGTTGGCTGATTCTGATGTACTTATTTTAGAGAACTTATTTAAGGTAATGCAAAGAATTCTACCACTATGGGGTTTAAAAATTGCTCCTGAAAAAAAAGAAGAGATTCAATCAACTATTTGGTTTATAAGTCAACAACGAATAGGATCACAAATAGGATCACAAAAGGTACAGATCCATAGAGATCATGGAAAACGCTTAATGATTTTCAAAAATTAATGGGAGATATAAACTGGCAAAGACCTACCCTTGGTTTAAGTACTTATGAGTTAAGTAATTTGTTTTGAATATCACAAGGGGATTCAAATCTAAACAGTCCAAGATGTTTAACTGCTGAGGCAGAAAAGAGATTAATGCTAGGAGAACAAAGATTGCAAGATGCATAAATAGATCGAAGTGATCCTCAACTTGATTATATTTTGGTCATTTTACTATCAACTCATTCTCCTTTAGGTCTCATTATGCAATGGGAAGATAATATTATGGAATGGATTTTCTTACCACATAAACAAAGTAAAAATTAAAGACATACATAGAAAAGATAGCTGAATTAATTGAAAAGTTAGAATAAGACTACGTCAATTATCAGGAATGGAAGCGGCTGAAATAGCCTCTTTTTTTTTTTTTTAATAAGTACTTTATTTTTTTTCAAGTTACATCTCAGTCGCAAACCCTTCCCTATTCCCCCTTCTTGTCCCACCCTTCCACCCTCTTCCCCCCCCCCAACAGCTTCTCTTTTCATTCCAACAAATGGTTCTTTCTCTTATAACAGTAAATTCTATACAAAACAGCAGAATTAAATATGCCATATTTATGAGAGTTAAATGGCCCGGTGTACCTTCCCAATGTCCAGTTCATACATATTTGGCCCCTGACTTTAACCTTCTACCTTCTAACCATCTCCATGAGATTAAAGTTCTATAACTGACTTAGTTTTCATACTAACTTGCATCACTATTATAACCATCTTCTTAGATCTAGAACGTCCTCTTGATTCCTAAACAACTCAAAATTTAGCTATGAGACTCAAGCTGTCTATTCTTCTACCACCTCAGAGAGCTGAGAAGGATAAATATATCTGATTGTATAGGAAGTGCAGGGCCTGCAGCTTCCAATACTAAGAAATGACAAACCAGTGACTACCTGGACTGTTCCCATTTTCTCTCCATACATTCCAGCATCAGTCTTCAGCCTTTTGGTCCTGTTTCTCTGACAGATATTTATTGTAGAGCAGGGATTGTGAAGGACTAACCTACCCTCTCTTGGCAGAGCTAGGCTGTCGACTTCCCTGCTACCAAGTTTTGTCCTTTTTGCCTCTTAATAGTCCAAGATTATGTAATTTTGGGTAATCAATGAAGATTGGCAAAGAGCTTGAAGTAATTATTTGGGAGAAATTAATAACAAATTTGCAAAAGCAAACATATACAATTTATAAAAAGAACTAATTGGATTCTTCCTTGTATTGTAAATGGAATGCCAATTCCTGATTTAACAACCTTCTATACTAATGCTAACAAGATGGGAATGGCATGTTATAAGACAGACAAAATCAGCAAGGTAATCAAAAGTCCATATACCTCAGTTCAAAAAGCAGAATTGTATGCAATCCTTATGGTGTTATTAGATTTTCCTGAGTCTCTTAACATAGTTACTGATTCTCTATATGCAGAAAGAGTTGTGTTGCATATAGAAACTTCTGGATTTATTCCTGATAACACTGAATTAACTTCTTTATTTATACGATTGCAACAGGTCATCATAAGTCGAAATAACCCATTATATATAACCCATATTTGATCTCATACACATTCGCCAGGTCCACTGGCACAAGAAAATGAGGAGATTGCCCAATTACTCATAGGAAATCTGTTGGAAGCCTCAAAATTTCATCAGAAACATCATGTTAACAGTTCAGGTTTGAAGAAAAAATTCTCTGTTACCTGGCAACAAGCCAGGGAAATAATTAAAAATGTCCTCTGTGTTCTCTGTATAACCAAACTCCATTACCTGCCTATAGCAACCTTAGAGGTAGTAAAAAGAATGAAATTTGGCAAATGGATGTTTTTATTTTGAAGAATTTGGAAAACAAAGGTACGTACATCATACCATTGATACATACTCAGGGTTTCAATGGGCAACTGCTTTAAGTTCTGACAAAGCTGATTGTGTTATTGAACATTTATTAGAAATAATGGCACTTATGGGTGTACCTGCACAAATTAAGAGTGATAATGCTCCTGCATATATATCTAATAAAATGAAGCAATTCTTTGCATATTACAATATAAAGTATGTTACTGGTATACCACACAATCCTACAGGACAAGCAATTGTAGAAAGTGGTAATCATACATTGAAAGAGATGCTTTTTAAACAAAAGGGGGAATTAACGAATCCCAGGGATAGATTACACACTGCTTTGCTAACTTACAATTTCCTAAATATTGGAGAAAAGGGTACCACTGCAGCTGAGAGACATTGGGTTATCCAAAAAGCTGAGGAATTAAATCAAGCAATATATTATAAGGATATTTTAAATTTAGAGTAGAAACCTGCAATAGTTTTAAGATGGGGACGTGGTTATGCCTATATGTATACAGGGAATGAAAAAATGTGGTTACCAACAAACCTTATAAAGATTAGGTCTGACCAGGCAGAACCTCCTATTAGCTGAAACATGAATGTCTTTGCATGGTAAGAGTATTTTATTAACTGTATGGTGTTCATGATATTCCAATCTTTTATCCATGATGGATAGAGTTTATGCCTTAAAATGGATTTACAAAGTTGTTGTATGCCTTTCACTTGCTCAAGTTTAGAGAAAAATTTATTTTCAGAGCCAAGGACTGAATGACAATAACAACAAGACAAATAGGCCAGAAGATTCAACCTAACATACTGCTTCAATCACTGTTTTCTTAAAAGCTTTGCATGCAAATAATTTTTAAATGCACTAGTCCAAAACTGATCAATCCTACAGAGACTGGACAACTAATGCTATAGCTAACTTTCCTGGCAATTGGCCACTACCTCAATTTTTGAAGGGTACATGAAAATATTTACACTCCATTCCCAAGAGATGGGATTGATTTTTGTTGTTGTTGTTGTTGTTGTTGTGTGCTATGTTATGTGTTGTGATTGTTTGTTGTCTTCTAGGATGAATGGATATATGATATGTGTTATGAAAAAATAAGTATTGAATTCAGGGATTTTCTTCTTTCCCTCACTCTATTCTTTGTCTCTTTTATTATTAAAAATTTAAGATAATTTTGTTATATTAGTAGATATTGATATAAATTTAATAATGTTTTTTTTTATAATAGATATTGATAGAAAGTTAAGATTGTTATATTTTATATACACTTAAAAATAAATTTTAGTTTCAAATTTTCAAGATTTCTTTTAAAAAATAAAAAATTGTTTTTCTTCTATTGCCAAAAAACAATTTGCCCTAGGAAAGATATTACATGCCATCTTTTTATGGCATAGATGGGGACTTACAAATGTATTTCCTCTGTTCAAAGAACAGAAAATATTCCTTAATTTATTTGTGCATCCTGCACATCCAAGGCATTTTGGTAATTGCAGAACTTTATGTTACTTATGAGAAACTGTATATTTTCAGAACAATGGGACCAGAGTCCAAAGAAGAAAAGACAAGTAACCCAAATGATCCAGCCTCATAGACTGCCTCAATAGCTGTTTCCTCAAAAATCTGCATTAAGAACAACTTAAAACAGCTTGCTGAGATGGCCCAGCCTCAAAGACTGTTCCAGACAGGACTTCAATAAAGCCCTGAAATTACCTACCAAGTCCAGCTTCGAACTACAAATTGCTCAGAACATTCAAATTGCTGAACACATAGAGACTGAACAACAAAAGTTACTATCAAATTGATTAACCCCTTTTTTTTTCATTTTATTTGGACCCCTACACAGGTTTTCTGCATCCCAATTCAGCAGGAAGCAGTTTTAAGAGAGTGACGTCCCATTCCCAAAAAGTGGGGTGGATGATTCTTTGGTTCTTTTGGTGGGTTATAGATGTCATTTAGGGGGAATGTTTACAAATTGCTATAGGGTCTTGTTAAGCAAGATGTTAAGGAGGTTAGGCTCAGGGATTTCTTTCTCATTCTTTATCCTTTTTTCTCTCTTATATAAGGAAAGAAGACTTGAAAAGAAAAAAGAGGGGGAATATGGAGATATAATTTAGAATTGATAAGATAAAAGGATAGATTATTGAATCTACTCCTATAGATCTTTGTTATTAATACAAAATTAAAGTTATAGACATATGAGAATGATAGGGAAAATAGATTATTGAATCTACTCCTATAGATCTTTGTATATTGATACAAAATTAAGGCTATATTTTGATTAGGTATTATACCTACTTAATTCTTAAAATTGCAATGTGAAGTTCTAGTCCATTTGACAGCAACTATGACAAACTGTTTAGGATATTTAACAAATGCAAGTTGATAGTCATTCAAACTTGTGATTTTATATAGATAATTAAGTTAGTTAATCTCAGATGTTCTAAATTAATCAGATATTAAGTTGTTAGAGACAAGCAACATTTGCTTGCTCAATGGATATGGATAGATGGTCTTCAAAAACCTCAAGAGATCTGTAGAATATGGCATTTAAAGATATTTTTATTATTTTAAAATGCCTTTGACATGAGACTTTCAGCTCCTGACAGTTCCTATTGGATTTGGAAGGAGATAATGAGCATCAAAAAAATCTCAATCAGGAGATAATTCCTACTGGGCAGAAATGCCCTTGCTCTCTCAACAGATTATATAAGATGGACCAAAGCCTCAATGCAGGTAAATCGATGGCCTTCTTCTGCAAAGAGAGAATGGGCAATCTTATTTCATGCTCCAAAACTAAAGAAATGCTTGGCCAGAAAGCTGAAGATGATGCTCCAATATTATAGAAACTGGGGACTGTCTAGGCAGTCAGTTGTCTGTCATTCCATTGTTTTGGAAGTTGTTTTCTCTGTGCTTCCTATCTATTCAGATATATTTATCCTTCTCAGGTTTCTGATATGATTGAAGACTATATAGTTATAGCCTCACAATAAGTTTTAAGCCATCTAGGAATTAAAAAGATGTTTTAAAATTTAGTCGATTTAGTTTATAATGTAAGTTAGGATGGAAGTTGAATTAGGTATGGATGCTTAAACTCATCAAGAGACATATGTAATAGAATACATTTCCTAGTTGACTAGTCAAATACCTATGGACTGAACATTGAGAATGTTTGTCACAACTTTTAGGTTTCATAATTGTTTTTATTGTAATTATTATTATTGTTACTTTATTGTGTTTATTTTCGTATTTATTGTTATTAAGAAAAGGAGCCAGCCTTTTGTTTGACTTAAAGGGGGAGATGTTGAGGGATGGTGTAATATCATCGCTTCTGAAAGGTTGAATTCAATGCTGAGATCTGGTTACCGTCCATTCTGAGGCATTCTCTTGATTGGTTAATAAAAGTTGCTTATGGCCTAATTAGCTGGGCAGAAATCCTATAGGAAGGCGGACTTCCTGAGATTAGACAGGAACCTTGAGCACACACAGAGAACCCCTCCCTTTCTGCTGGGACACAAAAGGAGACAGACATCTCAAGAATGCTGGAAGGTAATCATAGGCACATGGCAGTTTGGAATTAGGTGATATGGGTTAATTTAGAGTAGCTAATTGAGAGTCTGCACAGCTAAGGGCTAAGCATTAAAACATTAAAAGGTCTTGGTGTATTTAGTTATTGGGGGAAAGACTACAGTGGCTTATAGATCTTCAGTCCAAGACTTCCAGACTCCCAGACTCCCCTTGAGCCCAGGCAAAGCTTCTGCCAAGCTGCTGGTAATTCTACTGGCCTAATATAACAGCTTATATTAATTAACAGAGTTTAGGTTACACTTTGTGTAGGCCACCCTTGGTCCCGGTGCTCTTTCTCCAGGATATGTTAGGCAACCAGTTAAGGCACACAGGCCAGGCTACCAACTCCTCTGCCAAGCTGCTGGCTACTCCACCATCCTAATCTTACAGTTTATATTTACTAATAACTATAATAATTAATTAATTTGTAGTTTCATATGACCATTTTTATAATGTTTTAGTTACTTTTCTATTGTCATGACCAAACACCATAACCAAAGCAACTTCTAAAAGAAAGCATTTAATTTGGAGCTTATCATTCCAGATGGTTAGCGTCCATCACCAGCATGCAGTCAGGCATGACTATAGAGCAATAGTTAATCAACAATACTGATCTATAAAAACAAGGTAGAGAGAAAATTAACTGGAAATAGTATTGGCTTTTGAAACTTCAAAACCCATAGCCCTGTGACACACCTACTTCAATAAGGCCATACTTTTCTAATCTTTCCCAAATAGTTATGCCAACTCTGGATCAAGAATTTAAATATTTGGGCCTATGGGACCCAAATTCTCCCCAAACCACCACAAATAAAATCATTAGGTTCTCTCTGGTCTTTCTTGGTCTCGGTCTTGGTGCCACAGCTTCTGCTTCTTTGTTCCTGCTGATTCTCCATGAGGCAGGTGCTGCTCCCTGTGGCTGGCTTCAGTTACATGGCTTTCACAGTTCCAAAACGAGGCTTCACCTGGACTCAGCCCAATCTGGACTCAGCCCAATCTAGGCTTCAATATTTCTAGTATCTTTTGAAGTGAGGCAGCAATGAGCAGCAATGCAAGCAATGCCAAGCAAAAAGTCCTTTCAAGTTTTCCAGGCCTTCCTTTTTATACACTCTCTCTAATTATACATCATGATGTTTTCTCATTGGCCAACCTTATGCCCTTGTCCTGAGGTACTCCTTTTGACCACAACCACAACCTCTCCCAGGTATTCCCCAAAAGTGCAAGTCATCAGGCTGATTTATATGTTCCTTTTATAAGTCTGTCCTTCAC
Organism: Lophiomys imhausi; assembly: GCA_907164525.1. Classification (NCBI taxonomy): domain Eukaryota; kingdom Metazoa; phylum Chordata; class Mammalia; order Rodentia; family Muridae; genus Lophiomys; species Lophiomys imhausi. The sequence goes on along the minus strand of CAJQZJ010032660.1, from coordinate 3,763,173 downwards.
CACAATGCGTTTACAAAGAAATAAAAACATCCACTACACTAATATATCTTTATGTTTACATATCCATTCAATCTTTTATTTCACACATTCTGTGGTCAAATATATGTACTAGATTTGAATTTCTATATTGTATTTTATGGTTCTTTGATTCCTGTTTGGTTATTTCTTTTGGTTAACTTATAAGTGAAATGTGCTGTTTTATATGTCTTGATAACATTAAAGACAGATTCTTTTCTTTTTGTTGTTGTTGTTTTTTATTTATTCAAGTTACATCTCAATCACAATCCCCTCCCTACTCCCCCCTCTGGTCCCCCCACCCTCTTCCCCCTCACCTCCTATCTACTTCCTTATCTTTTTTTTTAAGGTACATTCCTCCCCCTTAACAGCTCTCCCTTTCAGTCCAACAAATGGCTCCTTCTCTTATAACAATAAATACAATCCAAAAGAACAAAAATAATTAAGCCACAATTATGAGAATTATAAGGTTTAGCATACATTCCTGGAAGCAGCTAAGTTGATAGCCTAGTTCTTCCAAGACAGGTTAGGCAATTCCTTCAAAATTCCTGCTTTATAATTAATGTCTGTCAGAGAAATGGGGCCAAATGCCTGAAGAGTGATGTTGTAATGTATGGAGAAAAATTGGGAACTGTCCAGGAAGCCAGTTGTATGTCATTTCTTGTTGTTTTTAAGTCTGTGTCCAATCACACTAATAAGTGACTTTCTCTTGAGTTTTTAAGCAACTTTTTATCCTCTTTGTCTGTTGACATGCTTATAACTCTTTCTGCTGGATAACAAATATCTAAAGTAAAGGTGAACAAAAGTATATTGCTCATATCTGAGTGTTCTCTACCCTGATACTCCAGATTCAACCTTGTAGACTTAACTTGTGAGACTGAGATGAAGCACAGTTGTGAAGCAATTGTTGAGCATATATGAAACCTAAGTTTGATATTCAGTACCACATGGGTCAGAAAATCAATTACTAATAACTAGTAATTTATATTCTGAATTGGAACATAAGAAGATCTATTTTAATTTCTTAATTTGTCAGAAAAATTGAATATGATTTAGTTTCATTCCTTGGCATCACAAAAAAATATATTTTTGAAAATAAATACAGTGAAAGTAATACCAAGTCCTAATCTTAAACTTAATTAAATCTTGGGCATATACAATTTGCCCTACTTCCAAAGACACCACAAATAATGGTCAGATACAGAAACTAAGGAGAAGTATTTCTCATTGGCCTGCACAATAGCTGGTAGAGAAATTTTGAAAATGTCTGGTTTTGCCATAGTGACATTTCACATTTTTAAAGTTGGTGTTTTTATTTGCCGAAGAGCAAAGTTGTCATCCTATTGAGCTGAGTCTCCATCACATTTGTGACTACTCTTTCAATTTTTCAACTCTTGTCCTATGAGATATCCATTTCCAAATGTTGTGGTATTTCCGAAATTTCTTGTACGTTATTGTCACTTGTCATTTTTCAAATATTAAAGAGATTAAAAAAGACCTATAAGATCATTGAATGTATCCTCTTGGCACTGTAGGCAAAGCAAGTGAAGGAAAGCTATTATTTTTGGGTTATATTTGGTTTGGTAATTTCTAGTGAGAGTAATATGGAGTTAAATGGGTAAGGTGTTTAGATTATGGTGAAGTTTATGGCAGGAAATTTTGCTATCTCTTTTCTTATCAGTTTAAATATCACTAACCATTAAGTATCTGTTTTGTGTGTCTGATGAATATTTGAAAACACATAGGAGGTTTAATTTATATTCTTTATTTAAAATCCAAATGTTTGTTACACTCAGCATTTACCCAGTTATAAGAGATTCGGTGGAATTTAACAACTAATGGTGCTGAAGACTGGTTTAGATTTAAAGAAAAAATATGTATGTCACAGTGTCTTTTATAGCAATATAAATTGCATAAATCTTTGACTATATCTAAAGTGTAAATGTGGTAAAGCACTCTTGTACTTTCAATTTCTACAAATTCTTTCTTCCACATTAGTGATCAACTTGGTAACACACTAACTAGCATCTGTGCAGTTCTGTTCAAATATCTGTTATGCATATTCATTACTTTTAATTTAAATATAAATTTAGAGATTTGGCTCTTTAAAAACACTGCTTTTTTGTAGGGTATAATGATTCTACCACTGGGATATAAAAACTATTCTAAATACTAAATATTTAGTATAAACATAGAAGAATTTTATAACAAAAAAGACACAAAAGTAATACCTGTTCTTCCTATGAAATAATGTTTAAGGAAACCCATAAAATCATTTTATAATATAATCAGTGTAGTTAAATCTAGCCGCATGCAAAGTAACAGCAATCTCCCTAAGCAATATTAAAATATCATCTCTTAGGAACAAAATACAAGAAAAAAGTATCAAGAAAACCAAAGAGGTTGTGTAGTTAATACAACCTGGGTCTGGCAACAGTTTCTTTCAGAATTTTTGAAATGGAAACAAAGGAAGACAAAAGTATTTCCTTTAGACCTTCATATACCATATATTAAAAAATTTCTTATGTTATTTGACAAGTACATAGAACCAAACATTTCCTCCAAATATTTTAACAGACTTTCACATTATTGCATAATAGATTACAGATCCCACTCTCATGTACTTAATGGCAGACATATTCCAGACTGTGTATTATACGTATACAGCAATGTATACTATATGATCATCTTTCAAATAGCACTTAGAATACAGGAGTATTTAGTAAGCTAACTTCTAAGGAGAACTTACTGAACTTACTTCATTTTAAGAAGAAGTTCAGAATCAAGCTTAGATTATGGATTCCTTACTGTAGTATCAAATAATTAAACTTTATGTGTACATTTCTAGCTAATTTTCCTGCCTTGGCTATGTAACATAATATTAGGCATTATTTGAATAAGAAAAATTATACCATATATTCATGATATTGAATGATTGTAAATAGATATTTACCTAGCAATTACTAAAAAGAAGGCCAACTCTCTTTGATAGAGTTGGCCCAGTAGTTCCAGGGATGCATATTTTAAGAACCATTGCTGGGGTGGGCATGCTTTTCAAAGTAGGTTTCTTGAATCACCAATATTCCTGTACTTAAACCCTATTAAATCATTGATTCATGATGCTATATTAAAGAGGGATAATTTCTTGGGCTATCATTAATACACTCTCTGAAGTGAATATACATTTACTCCTATCTCTTCAAGAAAAGTAATACAACAAAGGATAATAATATGAATCCACATGTGTAACCATACTTTATTGAAAGTAATTTATCTCTAGAGATTTTACAAGATAGAGAATTTGTGCAGGAGACAATGACAGTAAGTGAAAAAAAAACTGCTACATTTACCCATTAGAACAAAGGAGAGAACACTGAAGAATGTATAAAGTAAACTTTTTCAGTGGAGGATTTCTATGTATATTTCATAAGAATACATAGTTCTTTGTAAGGAACATTGATTTCCAGATTTCTATTTTTATATTCTTTCTAAAAACCACCGAGCCTTTCATTCATTTGACCCTGAGACCATGGAATTCTCTCATGAGAATTTTTATACACCAACTATGATTACATTTTAGTGAATCATTGTCCATTTCTCCCAATCTCTCTGTGGAGAACCTCATTGAATGTGATGCTTATTCTATTAGCCCCTAAAATGTTATTCATTATAAAATCTCTCTTTTTTAACATTTATTTATTTATTCAAGTTACATCTCAATCACAGCCCTATCCTCCTCCCTTCCCATTCCTATCCTCCCACCCTCCTCTCCATCTCCTTTCTCTCCTCCTCAGGTGAGGGGGTCACCACATACTTCAAGCCCCCTCAGTTCATAAGTCACATGAGAGCTAAAAGTTTTCTTTTGTGCTGGGGTCTTACTAGGTAGGGTAAGATGTTCCACTAACAGGCATCATAGTCCATGACAGACATTGCCCCCCACCACCACTTGCTGAGGTATCTGTATTAAGGCCAATTTGCCTATCATCTATATATGTATAGGGAGCCTAGGACTAGTCTAGTTGTGCCTTTTTTTCTTCTTTTGGGTGGTGTTTCGGTCTCTGTAATCCTCTCATGCCTAGATTAGTTGGTTCTGTTGATCTTCATATAAAATCTCTTGTGGGGTTTAAATTTAATTCCCTGCTAAAGAAACAGTAATGGTAAGTTGACCACTTTCCAATGTTATATACACTCCCTTCCCCATCTTCTAGGAGGTGCTATCACTACAATCCTGTGCTATATTCATAATTGGTTAGGTCTAAATTATTAACTCATCCAAAAAGACAGAAAACCTAGGAAGACCGACTATTCAAAGTGTTATTACATTGCTGCAATGTCACCAAATATTCTGAAAGTTCCTATGTTCCTGATGTGCATGAGGGTGCTGAAGAACACTGGACTTCACCAGGGAGGTGCATCCTCTTGCAGTGGCAGTCAGCAGCCAGATATTCTCTGTTCTTCTTGAGCACTCTTCTATTCCAAGCGAGCTCCTGTGCTATAATTTTGGAAATATGCCTAGGTTTACAACTTTGAAAAATGAAAATATAAATTTGAAAATGAAAGCACAAATACGAGAAAATTAAACATAATTGCAGAAATTCAACCATATTGTCTTACCAATTTAGGAACCTACACCCTGAATGATAAATGATGAACTAGGAATCAAGTCTAATCCTAAGCCTTCTTTGAAGTACTTTTTGCAGGTTTGAGTACATTTCTTAACCACTCCTCATTTTCCTTATCTGAAATGTAGAAGGATACTACTATATTTTAAAACTCTCCCAGGGAGAAATGTCTATGATCGCTTAGCATGCAAAATAAAGTGGAGACATGAGGTAACCACTCAGAAGTATCAAAAGATAAACAAAGCTCAATATTTTGTTCTATTTTTCCACATATTTCAAATGAAAATTATTCTTTAATCCTAAATTACCAGAAAAATTTATCTGTGCTCATACTTCACTCTGTTTGGCAGCCAGAACTCCATACTTCCTCATACATACTGAATATAGTAAGCAAAGGTGAACGAATGCTAGATTGAGCTATGTGAACTTGGCATCACTGTACTTTCAAAATGATCCATGTTCCCTGCAGTAGAATCAGAGCAGCATGTCACACAAATATAAATAAATGGAAATTTTAGGGGTATGTTTATAACAGTTACATTCTAGTTCAAACATGAAGATGTTGCAATTTGGAAAACGTTGCAAGTCAAAACTGACCATTTAAAATGTACCCTCACTTCCTAGTCACTGTGATCTTCTTTTTTTAGCAATGCTTTTTAATTATCACCTTCACCAAAAATAAGTTTAAGTGTCACTTCAACTCATTTGCACTTTTACTTCACCAGCTTTTCCTGGAGAATTTTATTGCATTAAAATGGTTGAGCTCTGGTTCTACTTTAACAACCCTGAGGCTGAATTTTTCTTTTTTTGTAGACACACCAACATAGCAGTGAAAAAAAGGGCATGTTTGGTTGGGTTCTTCAAAGAATATTGAGCTCTCACTAGAACAGTGTATGCATATGAATAATATGTTCTTCACTTTCTATATTTCAAAACTTTCCCTGAGAACATCTAATTTTCAAAATATTTTCTATTAAATCTCCCATTCCCCAGTGAACATGAAATTGATTGCTTTCCAATTAAATCTTCTGTTCACAATATCCTCTGTCCCCAAGCTTTCTTTTTCTATTCAGTTCCTTGCTGAACATCAAATTTTATTCCCATCAAACTCAAGTGAATGCCTTAAAAAATATAACTCCACTCTCTCTTCTCATATTCTTCCTTCTTGATGAGATAACCTAGTAAATCCAGGTTGCTTTTCCTGATGTGGTTGTGCTTTGTGCTTTGGTTTTACAGATTATCCCACAAAATCTTCTAAATCCTTTCCCTAGTGTATGTTCTGCATAATTGGCTCCTTGATCCTATACTTATAAGTTTGTGTCTTTATATCTGGACTGTGTTTGTCATTTTCTGCCTTAATCACCTGCAATTCAAATCTTCTTCAATCTCATAATATTGCACCTTATTATTTTCTGACTTCAGTTTTAGTATCACCAGAAAATTCAGTGATCTTTGTTCCTCTGCTCATATCTTAAAATATATAGGTCTCATCATTCCCAGAGCTCTGGAAAGCATGCTATTAGTAACTGCTCTTGAAGCTGAACTTACCCTTTATATCTACTTTTTGTCTACTGCTGTTAAAATACTTTTCTTACACTACATATTTTACCTTTTTTTCTCTCAGTCTGCTTTAGATATCAACCTTAAATGTCAAAACTTTTTATTACTTTTGAAAACATTTTGTTCTTATCAATTAAGGCAATGGTACTGTCCAAAAGGTACAAAAGATTACAGAAATGTGATCTTCTATGTATGCGCTCTTAACTATCTCTAAGCATCTTGGTAGAATTCTATATCGAAATTCAGACAAAACCAAGCCATCTCTCACAATAGATGTTGGACAGACAGGGGTTGTTTTATTTATTCCTGTGATTGAAGTCAAGGAAACTACACTTCAATTTCTCCATGTATTGTTTCAGAAGAATCATTCTGTGAATTAGTATTTCAAATCTACACAGAACTCTCGTTTGGTCAGAGAAGAGGTATGTTCAATGCAGAAGTCCATGTACTAAGAGTGGCATGGCAGGCATTCTGAGCAGACAGAATGAGCAATCTCATTATTCAAGAATGACTAGATCTATGCTAAACACTATCTTACGCCACTTCCATTCCTTTAGCCCAAGTGAATTAGTGTGAAATAAATATAGACTTATCTGAAATAATATGGACTTTTTATCTTTCACTTAATTTCCTCTAACATCTTGCTTAATCACAATGTGGTTATCAATATTCAAAAATCAACATAGGTATAATACTTATTGACTAAACTACAATCTATTAAATTTTCAAATTTCATTGGACTTAGCCTAATTTTCTTTTGCTCTGTACTGTTTCAAAACTATTTAGAGGGGATCCAAGATGGCGTGGACCTATTTTGATTTCGGGGTTAACAGTCACAAGGGGGCAAGTGTTGCAGGACACTGTACAAAGGGCACGACCCCTTCTAAATCTCACCCAGATACCCAGGGACCACGGAGTATCCCTGGGCAGGACGCTCCTTCCCACTCTCGGACACCCAAGGAAGCCACTGGACCCGGGAATCGGGATCACCCATCCCCCCCACCAGGAGAGACTCCCAGTAAGTTCCAACCTAATACCTAGCGGACAACTTCAGATCCCACGCAGAAATAATCCCCACCCTTCTGGGCACCCCCAGGTCTCGCACAGATGATCGAACTATCTGGCGAAAGGTTGCTGCCCTTGGAAGTGAGCTCAGCTCGGCTGCAATGTGCCTTCAGACTGCAAATCACAGTCTGTGATGAAACTGGCCAGTTTAGAAGCCACAGGAGCGGCAAGGCTATTGGAGCTGAACGGCAGATTTACCTACTACAGGAACCAACCCTAGGCAAACTGCGAGATATCTGAAACTGTCGAATACTGGACTTTTGTACCAGTACTGGCCTTTCCAACGGGGAACCAGAGCTTACTTGTACACAGCTCCACCACCTGGATCAATTAGGTCTCAACCTGGGAGGCAGGGCTGAATGACTCACCTGATGGGAGTAGAGTAAGGCAACTCGAATCCTATACCAAAGCGCCCCCTTTGGACCCAAGTCCAGAAGAGAGCAAAAAAATTCCACATGGCCAGAGGCCCCCCCCCC